>VXBP01006791.1:0-17007 GCA_013400115.1 Rhinopomastus cyanomelas
GTTTGCACCCACCATCATCAACTCCCAGTGAGTTTCCCAAGCAGCCTCACGGAGGGACCAGGTGTGACGCCAGTTCACACCAGTTAGGTCAAATGGTTCAAATACTTCCAAGATCTGCCCCCCTGCTCCATCCTCTACCACCCCTCGAGTGTTTTGTGGGGACAGCACCCCATGTTCTACCAACTACAGACTGAATCACCAGGACCTTGGCGCTGATGCCCTGGAGGGCAGGGAGAGCAGGGCAGCGGGGAGCGGGGCCACTGAGGGCATGAAGAGGTTAAAGGGTTAAAGGCGGCGTGAAGAAGGTTCCTAAAAGCTGCTCAGAGGAGCCCCAGTGCCCGGCTGCAGCCTCCGAGACCCGAAGGCACCCTCCGCCCTACCTCAGCTTGGTCCCGGCTTCACAAAGAGCTGCCCAAGAGTGACGGAACCTCCGAGGCTGGAAAGGACCTTTAAGCTCATCGAGTCAACCATTACCCCGACTGTCCCGGGGCCACCCCGAAACCCTGGCGCTGAGCTCCTCATCCACGTGACTCCACGAGAGCTGGAGAGCAGACCCGGGACAGACCCGGGACAAGCCCAGGGCAGCGCGTCTCCGGCTCCTCCTCATGGGTCAGTGGGTTCCACCTTCTCCTGCCGCGTGAAGGAAGAGCTGGGTTTTAATGCCATTGGGGTCTCCCCCACAGTGCTGTTTGGGGTGAACCAGTGGGCTTGGGGGTGTCAGACAGACCTGCTGTCGCGGCAGGCAGCTGCTGTGATGGAGGCAAGTCCCTGCAGAGGGTGCTCCAGCCCTGGCTACCTCCCTCCGGCCGGCACGGAACCCGCTGAGCTCCTCGAGCTCAGCCTCTGCCCCAGCACCGCCAGGGCCCCGCTGACCCCTGTCCTTCACCCCACAGCTCCAGGGCTTTGCAGCCCCTCCAGGGATGGCGACTCCCCCCATACTCTGGGCAACCTGAGCCAAGCCTGCGGAACTCCTGGGGGCACAAATAGTTCCTCGGGGCCAACCTCACCCTCCCCTGGGGCAGCGTGAGGCTAGTTCTCATGCTGGGGACAGAGAAGAGACTGACACCCACATGGCTCCAACCTCCTAACCCTCCTCTGCTGGAGCTGGAAGCCCTTCCCTCCGCTTCTGTGGCTAATGACCTGTGAGAAGAGACCAGCACCAACATCTCTGCAGGGTCCTTTCAGAGAGCTGTAGAGGCTGTGCCCAGCAGAGGCCGGGTGTCCTGGTGTCACCCCCGTGCCCTGGACTGGGGGTCACTGCCTGCCAGGAGGTATTTAAAGAGCAGCACGTGCTGGTTATCAGTCACAGAGCATTAGGGATTGGAAGGGACCTCGAGAGATCACCCAGTCCAATCCCCCCTCAACAGCAGGATCCCCTACACCCAGTCTCACAGGAACAGTCCAGGTGGGTTTGAAATGTCTCCAGAGAAGGAGACTCCACAGCCCCCCTGGGCAGCCCCTGCCAGGGCTCTGGCATCCTCACCATGAACAAGGTCCTTCTCACACTGATGTGGAACCTCCTCTGCTCCAGCTGACACCCGCTGCCCCTTGTCCTGTCACTGGGTGCCCCTGAGCAGAGCCTGGCTCCACCCTCCTGACACCCACCCTTCACACATTGATCAACATCCATGGGGTCACCCCTCAGTGGCTGCAAGAGATGAAAGGAGATCCTCCAGCCCCCCTGTAAGTCTCTGATGCCTCTGGCAGGACTTCAGAGAGGGGATTGTGCTGGTGCCACGGGAGCTGTGCAGCAGCCAGCAGAGCCCTGACCTGCCCAGATCTCCTGGACTGACTGCTGGAGGGTGCCCAGGGCCATCCCCACCCCAGCTGGCACAGGGGGGGTTACCCAGGGAGCTCCCTGGGGTTCCCAGCAGGAGCTGCTGGTCTGGGACCCAAGACAGGGGTCTGCAGCCACAACCCCCATCCTTTGCAAGTCAAGGGTGGGTGGGAGAGGGGAATCAGCATCTCAGCTGCTTTGCTGTACAAGACAGAGCCTTCCCCCCACATTCCCAACTTGCCAGTGGCCCTCCAGTGTGGCCCATTATCCCTTGACTCCACCCTCCAGGAGTGTCTTCCCCACCCTGATCAGCCTTTGCTTGACCCAAACCCGGGTGTGGGTCTGCCCCAGGAGCATCCTCCCCGGCCACACTCAGTGCCCCCCTTCTCCTCAAAGCCCATCACCCACAGAGAGGGCAGCGGCTCTTCCAGAGGGCACCACAGGCTGCCTGATGGCTACCAGCCTGATTTAACAGGAGGGACTGCCCATCACTTACATGTCTCCCGGAGCAGAAGGTGCTGTGGTGGAGGACGTCCCGGGCCACCGCAAGAGCTGTCCCACCAGCCACGTTCTCGAGCCCCAAACCACTGTGGGAAGAGCACAAGGTCCCCGGTGGCTCCCTCCCGAGCCCAGTGGGAGCCACGTGCCCGGCCCGTGTGGGGAAAAGCCGCAGGTGATCCCCGATAACGCGGCCAAGGTCTGTCCTCTGGCCCCAGCCCAGCCGCGGCTGTTAACTCGGGAGCAGGAGGAGGAGGCTTCATGGACACATCTCAGAGACGTTTCTTTCCTTCTCTGGAGAAAGGGAAGAGGTTGGGTCTGACGGGCAGAAGCCACCCCGCTGCACTGTGAGGGATGCTCAGAGCCCTCTTTGCAGACAGACCTCCCAGTTCCTCTGAACCACTGGGATGTGGAGGGGGAATCATTGACTCCAGCTCCTTCCACCTTCGCTTCTGTTGCTGCTGAGGTGGGAGCAGAGCTGGTGGCCACGGGGTGGGACAGCACTGGCCCCTGAGAGGGCGGTGGAGAGCTGCCCGCCAACAGCACCGGCTGGGAACCCGGTCACCGTGACCTCCAGGAGGGGCAGAAGCCAAAGGACCTGGTTTTATTGCAGAGGTGTCCTCAGCTAACAGACTTCTCATGGACTTTGGGGCCATGTCCTGCTTCAGCGGGGAATTTTAGCCTCAGCATCCCGGGAGCTGTTCTCCTTCCAGGAAGCAGGAGCCTGCACGGGCTGCTCTCTGAGAGGAGGAGGGGGCTGGTGTTTTCCCTTTGCCCCCACCCGGGTGGCCTGAGGACAGGAGAGCTCCTGCAGAGAAGTGCAGAGGAGGCCAACGGAGCTGGGGAAGGGCCTGGAGAATCAGTCTGATGCGAGAGTTGGGCTGTTGACGTTGAGGAAGAGGAGGCTGAGGGAAGCCCTCATCGCTCTCTGCAACTATCTGAAAGGACCCTGCAGAGATGCTGGTGCTGGGCTCTTCTCACGGGTCATCAATGGCAGAAGCAGAGGGAAGGACTTTCAGATCCAGCAGGGGAGGGTTAGACTTGACATCAGGAAGAGATTCTTCCCGGAGAGGCACTGAACTGGGCTGCCCAGGGTGGAGTTGAGTCCCCATCCCTGGATGAGTTTAGAAGTCTCTCATGGTTGGGGGATCTGGTTTAGGGGTGACCTTGTAGAGCAGGGCTGATGGTTGGACTGAAAAATGGGCTGTTAAGTCCCCATCTCCAGCACAAACAACAATCTGGGGGGCCCTAGGGGTCACTCCAGAGATTCTTCCCACTGATGAATCACAGAACATTAGGGACTGGAAGGGACCTTGAAAGATCTTCCAGTCCAACCCCTCTGTCAGAGAAAGATCCCCTAGATCCATTCATTAGGGATTGGAAGGGACCTCCAAAGACCATCCAGCCCAAGCCCCCTGCCACAGCAGGGTCCCCTAGATCCAGTCATTAGGGACTGGAAGGGACCTCCAAAGACCATCCAGCCCAAGCCCCCTGCCAGAGCAGGATCCCCTAGACCCAGTCACGCAGGAACATGGCCAGGAGGGTTTGAAGGAGACTCCACAGCCCCCCTGGGCAGCCCCTGCCAGGGCTCCATCACCGTCACTGGGAAGATGCTCCAGTGCTGCCCAGCTCACCCTGGCTGCCACAGGGTTGGCTACAAGGAGGATGAAAGGCAGCAGAAGTAGGACATAAGGAAGTGGGAAAGTGGGGCAGGAGTCTTCTTGACCTGCCCTCTTATCTAATTGCTTTGGAAATTAGAACAGTGGAGCCTCCGCTAATCATCTCCCGGGAGGAGGAGGAGGAGGAGGAAGTGGGGGGGTCATTGCTTTAGGTCTTCTCAAAGCATCGGGGTGGACGTTCTAGATTCAGCCCCACCGCCAGGTACAGGAGAAGGTCTCTGCGCAGAGCTGGCGTCAAGGCAGCAGAACCCAACCCAGCCTCTGCAGCGTGGGAAGGGGGAACCGAGCTGGAGGAGACAGAAAGATCCCGAGTCGAGAAAAAGGGGCTGAGCTGCGGCTTTTGCCTTGAGAACGAGGGGTGGAGGAAGGGAAGGAAGCAGGACGGAGCTGACGGGGGAGCAGGAGCCAGCCTGACTTGCCAGTGCTCCGGCGTCGGTGCAGGGGGAGTCCGGGGCCCCGGCTGCTGTCCCCGGGCATCTCCTGCGCTGCAGGGTCGACATCCCTCAGCTAAGCCCGGAGGAGGCGGCTCTGCCGGCTGCGGGAAGCGATGCCCTTCTGCAGAGGGGGTTTTGGGCTGAACCTGAGGACACACATCAAGCCTGGGAGGGGAGGAGGGACGAGCCTTGTGGTGAAGCCCGGTGGGCGATGCCCTCGGGGGTGCTCTGGCTCGGCTACGGGCGGCAGGACCCAGGCGGCCGACGGCGAAGTGGGGATCGAGGAGAAAAACAAACGGGAGAGGGAGGACGAGGCCAGACAGTCAGAGCTGAGCTGTCTCTGCTGCTTTGGCTGAGAGGCAAGACGGAGCTGTAGCCAGGCTGCCAGCCTGAGAGCTGGAGGGGGGTTAAACACGAGGGGAGGAACTTCACCGCAAAGGGAAAAGAGCGAAGTTGTGAGCGGAGAGAAGTCCCAGCGGCTCTGGGAGCTGCAGCCCGGGTGGCCGGGCTGGCCCAGATGCTCAGACACCCCGCAGAGGGCCTGGGCTGGGTTTAGCAGGAGGGATGGGAGGGAAGAGGGTCGATCTGCGGCGCTGGAGAACGTCAGGGATGTGTCCTGTGACGCAGAGGGAAGGACTTCGAAGAGCCAGATGTTCTCTCTGGTGGTCCAAGGAGGTTAATCCTTCTCTTGGGCAAGGACTTCTTGAGAAAGGAAGCACCAGGAGCAGCAGC
The DNA here is from genome assembly GCA_013400115.1 of Rhinopomastus cyanomelas. Lineage (NCBI taxonomy): Eukaryota > Metazoa > Chordata > Aves > Bucerotiformes > Rhinopomastidae > Rhinopomastus > Rhinopomastus cyanomelas. Next base: position 5,121 of record VXBP01006791.1, read on the forward strand.
TCCCTGCTCTCCAAGCCCTGCAGATCGCCGGGAGAGACAAGGAATTCCTTCACACCCACTGAACCTCTCCCGGCGGCTCCACGCTCCAGCCTGGAGCTCTCAGACGTCACCCAACCAGTTTCCTCAGCAGAAGCAGCAAAGTCCACAGGACAGACGGAGGTTGTGTGGAAACAGCTCTGTTGACCTGTCCTGCACTTCCTCCTGTACTTCAGCCCCTAAAGAGCTCCTGGCCTGGACTGACCTGGAGAACCTCCCAGCCAAGTGACACGAGCAGAGCTGCGGAGTCGCAGGAAGCAGCCACTCGATGGGGCAGCGATAACAAGTCAGGCTCCCAACGTGGAGATGGAGGATTGCAGCTGGTGACTCACTGTGCCTGCAGGATCCGCAGTCAGGATGCTGGGACACAGGGCTCTGCCTGGAGATGATCCCAGGGCCCGGGCTAGGAGAGACAGCAGCATCTCCTGCACGAGAGGAGCAGCAGCATCTCCTGCACGAGAGGAGCAGCAGCATCCTGCTCCGGGGCTGGGGCAATCCCTGGCACCAGCACAGGCTGAGGATGCAGGGATGGAGAGCAGCCCTGCTGAGGAAGACTTGGGGTGCTGCTAGGGGGAAGGCTGGAAATGAACCAGCAATGAGCTCTCACAGGCTAGAAGCCACCCGTGTGCTGGGCTGGGTCCAGCATGGAAGGGGACTGTGCCCTCTGTGGAGACCCCTCCTGCAGGGTTGGGTCCAGCTCTGGGCTACTCAATCCAGCAGAGACCTGGAGCTGGTGGAGTGTGGCCAGAGAGGAACAGCTCTAAGAGGGGAACTTGCTGCTGTGGGACAGGCTGGGAGAGCTGTGAGGGTTCAGCTAGAGAAGAGAAGCTCCATGGAGGCCTGGCCTCAGAGCAGGGAGGTTCCAGCTGTGAGGGATCAAGGGATCATCCCTCACAGCATCACATCGATTGTTCTCCGCTCTGGTCAGTGACCTAGGAGGACACCCTATCTGTTGGCCACAAGCAGCTTTGTCCATGGCCTCTGAACAGCCCAACCAACGTGATGCCGGGTGGTACCAGGCAGATGATCCCACCGACACTGTCAGCCCTAGAATCATAGGCTCATCCCAGCTGGAAAGGGCCTCCAGGATCAGCAAGTCCAGCCCTCAGCCCAACAGCTCCCTAAACCCTACACCGTGGCCTCAAGGGTTTGGTTTTTAAACCCCTCCAGGGATGGGGACTCCACCACCTCCCTGGGCAGCCTGTTCCAGTGCCCAAGTTCTCTCTCAGCAAAGACCTTCTTCCTAAATCCAGTCTAAACCTCCCCTGATGCAACTCGAGGACATTTCCCCTCCTCCTGTCATTAGTGATTTTGGAGAAGAGCCCAGAAGCAGCCTCTCTCCAACCTCCTTTGAAGTAGCTGTAGAGAGTAAGAAGGTCTTATCTCAGTCTCCTCTTCTCTGGATTCAACTTCCCTCGCGGGAAGCATCATCCAGACCCTGCTGGGCCCGCAGCCACCACCTCAAGAAAGTCCCTCACAGCCAAGAGAAACGTTCTGCACCGAGTTCTGGCCTTCGCTGACGTCAGGGCTTGCTGACCGCTCTCCCTGCAGGGCCAGCTCGTGACTGTTTGAATGTTCCTTCAGAAATATCTCACCAGGGTCATGGGAAGTGCGACGGGGCCAAGGCAAGAGACGGGCGCCAGCGGCCGCAGGGCTGCGAGAGCCAAAACAAACCCTTGGGCAGCAGGGCCCAGAGAGCCTGGGGGCTGAGCTGATCCGAAGCAGCCCCACAAGAGAAAACTGCAGCTGGGAGAGGAGAGAGCCAAGAGGTTTTGACCTGCAGGTGCCCCCAGGTGGGACCTCTCCACACCCCAGGCACAAGCCCAGCCCAGCAGCGGCGGCAGAGTGGGGAGGTGCCATCATGACCTGCTGCTCGCAGGCTGGTCCATCACCTCTTGGCACAGCCTGGGCAGAGCCAGTCTCCTCTGCCATCTGTAGATGTAGGGCAGGGGGGTTATGACCAAGGGCCACATCCCCACCCTGCTGAGACAGAAGGGCACCGGGGCCTCCAAAACGAGCAGCCGAGAGGAGGTGAGTTTGCCCAGACTTGGCCCCAAACCCGACGGCAGAGCAGGTGACCCCAAAGCCAGCTGGCCTGGCCCTAGAGCAGGGCTTGGATCCTTCCCACCTTCCTCCCCGCTTGACCCAAGGTTTGGATCTGATGGACGCGGTTTTATCCTGCAGGTCTGAAGTTCTTGGGGTGCCCCTGAGTAGGATCCAGTCACACAGGAACAGTCCAGGTGGGTTTGAAATGTCTCCAGAGAAGGAGACTCCACAACCCCCCTGGGCAGCCCCTGCCAGGGCTCTGGCACCCTCACTGGGAACAAGGTCCTTCTCACACTGATGTGGAACCTCCTTTGCTCCAGCTCACACCCAGTGCCCCCTGTCCTATCTTTGGATGACACCAAGAAGAGCCTGGCTCCATTCTCCTGACACTGCTCCAGCCCGATTCCAGTCTGCAGCAGGAGACAACTGCAGGGAACTGGGTAAATCTCCATTAGCAACAGGGGTTCTTTGGGTGGAGGAAACCTTGAAGATCACCAAGTCCAACCTTCAGCCCAGCACTGCTAGGGCACCTCTGGAGGTCCTCTGGGGTGGGTTTTTGAGCACTGAACAGACCTGGGCTGGAAAAGGTCATCTCCTGAGCCTGGAAAACACCAGCTCTCAGGATTTTTCCTGCAGCTGTGGAGCCTCAGCCTCCTCCTGCAGAGCCAGGACAGAGCAGCGTCTCATCAGAGCCTGCAAAACAAGTCTCCCCTTGCGAAGGGCCCTGCAGACATCCAACCATGGTCTGTGCTCGGTCTCCGCTGCCACAGCCTGCAGGGCCTCTGTGCAAGCAGACCTCAGGGGCCTGGCACTGCCCAGAGCCCAGGACTCCATCCCCAGAGCCGACTCGAGCCCACCCCTGGTGTTACTGGGATGGCAGCCTGGGGCAGCTCTGCAGCTCCTCCCTGACCCCAGCACAGGTGGGTGCTTTTTGGAGGGGAGCCACAGGGATCAGCCTTGGTTTGGAGACGGCCATCTGGGCAGCCCATAAAAGCCCCAAGACAGAGCTGGGAAGGATAAACACCCTCCCCATCCACTTCTGGAGCACCCAGGACTGCTGGAGCATGGAAAGAGGCACGAGATGTTCTGCAGATGACTGAGCTCCCCATGAAAGCCCCAGTCACCTCGGTTCCCACCACCAGAGTGTGACAAGCACCCAGTCCCCACTGTCACAACACTCATTGCTGGCACTCAAGGGTGGTGGCACCCAGAAGGAGCCGGGCACAGCCACAGGGCCTCCAGGACACACGGCTGCACCCTCACAGGTGGTACCAGAGCAGCTGCGAGCACAACCTGCCCTGTGAACTTGTGGACAGCCCCAGCCTGGCTGCAGAGCGGACGATCACCCCTCAGGCTCCTGTTCTCCCAGCTCCCTCAGCCTTTCCCCAGCAGGGAGATGCTCCCCTTCCTCCATCATCCCCGTGGCTCTGCGCTGGGCTCTCTCCAGTGGCTCTGTGTCCTTCTGGAACCGAGGGGCCCTCAGCTGGACAAAAGGTTCCAGATGCCAGGCTGAGAGGAGGCCCTTTGCTGCTCTGTGCCCACCTGTGCACAGCCTCTGCATCAGGCACCACCTCTGATCCAGCAGCAGATGGAGCTGCCACAAGAGATTCCCTCTTCCATAGTCATGAAGCTTGGAAGAGACCTCCAAGCTCACCTGGTCCAACCATCACCCCAGCCCCACCCTGCCTGCCAAACCCTGTTCCCCAGGGCCACATCTACTTGTGGTTTGAAGCCCTCAAGGGACAGCAACTCTCTCCCCCATCCTTGGGCACCCTGTTCCAACCCTCTGGCCACTCTGTCAGCACAGAGATTTCCCCACTTCCACCAGCCCAAACTCAGAGGGCTTGGACTGGATGGTCTTTGGAGGTCCCTTCCAATCCCTAATGACTGGATCTAGGGGATCCTGCTGTGGCAGGGGGACGGGACTGGATGGTCTTTCGAGGTCCCTTCCAACCCCTAGTGTTCGGTGATGCTCTGAAGAGTTAAACCAAGAAGGGCCTCAGCCCCAGCTGCACAAATAAGACCATTTCCAGGCAGCCCTGGACCAGGAGGAGGTTAGATAAGCAGGACCTTGGCAGCAGGAAGAGCAAACAAACCAGTCCCTGCTGCTCCCCACCCGGAGAAGAGACTGGTTCTGCCCTCAGCAGGTGCCACGCAGGACCTGCAGGGGCTCACGGGCTGGCAGGACCAAGCTCATCGGCTTCTGAACCCAACCGGGAGGAGAGCAGGGCTCCTGGCTTGGGCTGGATGCTGCCAGTTTGGGCAAACCTCGACGTCCCCTGCTCCGGGTCTGCAGCCCCTCCAGGACACCTGTGGAACCCCCCCGAGCCGAGGAGCAGCTCGCTGGCCGGCGGGATGCTGGTCCAGACGCGGCTCCAGCGAGAGGGAACCCTTGTGCCACAGGAGCGGGACGAGAACTCGGCGCCTCCGTCTGCTGCCCGGACCCCCTCCCCTGCGGCACCCCTGCGCTCCCTCCCCCGGTTCCGTTCCCGGAGCCCCACGAGTGCCGCTGACGGGAGGGCTGAGTCACTCGCAGCCCCGACGAGCCACCACCGAGCGCTCCGACTGGCCCCCGAGAGGCTCCCTGGGCTCTGCTGTCTGACCCAGGGACAGGCAGGGATTGGGGGGGGCTGCTTTAGTGGAGCGTGGCTCTGCCTTTGCCTTTCCCATCACTACTGGGACACATGGGATGGGGATGGGAGGAAGCTCAGAGCACTCCCAGTGCCACCCCCTTGCCACAGGCAGCGACACCTCTCCCCAGAGCAGGGTGCCCCCAGCCCCATCCGACCTGTCCTTGGACACTGCCAGGGATGGAGCAGCCACAGCCTCCCTGGGCAGCCTGTCCCAGGGCCTCAGCCCCCTCACAGGGGGCACTTCTGCCTCAGATCCAATCTAACTGTCCCCTCTCCCAGCTCAAAGCCATCACCCCCCATCCTATCGCTGCCAGCTCCTCTACAAAGTCCCTCCCCAGCTCTCTTGGTGGCCCCTTCAGACAGAATCACCATCAACCCTACAAGGTCACCTCCACACTGCTGTGGGACCACTGCCCACGGGTGGCTATGCCCACAGTCCCCAGGCCACGCTGTGGCTGCACCAGCTCCTTGCTGAGCACCTCCCTGACTACCTCAGGCAACTGGAGCCCCAGAAGCCAGAGCTCCCTGTCAGGTGCCCTCAGCCATGAGCCCACGGCACAGAGAAGCAGCTGGATGCTGTCAGAGGTTTCACCAGAGGACATGGGACACCCCTCCCCACCCGACCTCCCCTTCGGCAGGGGGTCCAGACCTCCCCCAGCTTTGCTCTTCCTGCTTTCCCACCCCATTTTCATCCCAGCTCTCCCAGTCCTCTTCCTGCACCCAGCAACCCAACCACAGGGATCGGTGACCCTGGGCTCGAGCCGGCCCCTTCCCTGGCTCCTCTCCGGGCTCTGCTGGAATAAGAGGCTGAGGGAGAGCAGAACAGGGGGTGACCCTACACAGTGGTGCCTGGGAAGCCCCACGCCGTGGTCCTGCCCTCCAGAGCTGCTCCAAGGGCAGGAGCTGTGCTGGGAGAGAGGAGATGAGACACTGGGACACGGGCAAACCCAGCTCCTCGGGTGGAGGGTGAAGCCACCAGCAGCTCAGACAGGACAGTGCTTCCACGAAAACGCTGCTTTTCCCCCTCAAAACCCAAACAAGCAGCTGGTTGTCCCGTCAGCCCCCAGGATGGGTAGATTTCCAGCAGCAGATACCTCAGGGCTGCTCTGCAGGAAGCAGAGAGGTCCCTGGCCAGACCAGACTGACCCCCAGCAGGCTGCACTGGATCACCCTGCCCATCCCTGCCGCCTTCTTTCCCAGCCCCAGGGCCATCCTTGCCTGCTCAGCTCCACAGGCTTCTCATGACTTACAGAGCCAAGGACTGCAGGGGCTCAGCCATCAGAATCACAGAACCAGAGGGTTGGAAGGCACCTCCAGAGGGCATCCAGTCCAACCCCCCTACGCCAGGCAGGGCCATCACTCACCATCCCAGGTTGCCCAGAGTCCCATCTAGCCTGACCTCCAGCACCTCACACGTTGCTCCCCGACAAAGGGAGGCAGTGCCCCCAACCCCTGCTGCTACACAGGCCCAGAGGACCTCTCTCCTCAAGGTTCAAAACTCTCTGGGCCACAAGGACTCATGTTTTATCAAGAGACAACATGCAGGAGCCCACAGTCCACCCAGCCAAAGCCAAGCACACCCTGCCCGAGGACTCCCCTCCTGCCAAGCCACTGGCCTCAGCCAGTCAGCTGCAGCAGGACCTTAATTTCCTTCAGCCCTTGAGGAGGAGGAGGAGAAGGCAGCAGTAGGTGGGTTGATGGTGGGATGGGGCACATGTGTGAGCTATGGAGTTAACCTCCCTCTTCACAGAGCACGTCCACCATCCCTCCTTCATGGGTGTCTTCCTGGGACAGCCAGCTCTGAGAGTGGAAACCCCTTGGCGCTGGGCTTGGACAAGGAGAGGTCACTGGGGGAAGGACTGGCACAGTGGGCACATGGCAACCACCACCTCCTGAAGGTGGGTACATGGCAGACACCACATCCTGAGGTGGGCTCCTGGCCATCACCACCTCCTGAACCACAACTACCCTTCAGGGAGCTGGAATCCCCACCCACGCCCCGGCCAGCGCCCTGAGGGTAGCCCACGAGGTTCCTGGGATGGCACCACGAGGGTCTGTGTATAAAACAGAGGAGGGCACAAGTGTGTCCTGTACAAACACCTGCTGGGACAGGGGCTCCTCCACGGGCAGCCCGCCCGCAGGTCAGCCCCACTAACCCCGCGGCTGCGGCTGAACCAGCCCTGGGGGGGGACCTGGCTCCGGCAGAAGGCAGAGGAGCCGGCAGGCAGCGAGTCTCACACTTGTTTAGGGCTGGACTAAAAATAGAGGCTCTGGAGCCCGGGTTGCTGCAAACAGGCTGCGGAATTCGGAGGAGCTGGGAAGGGAAAGAGCTCCGCAGCTTTCAAAGGTCCCCAGAGCCCCGCGCGAGACTAGCGCCTCCGCCCTGGGAACCCGCCGGTACCCGGGGACTTGCGGGAAATGATGGAGAGGGAGGGGTCTCTGCCCGTCAGGCTGCACCGCCAGCCAAGAGCGGCTCTGCCCCGGCTTCTGGGCAAGTGCCCGAGGACAGACCCCAGCCTCAGGCACGGCTGGAAATAAAACCAAACCAACCACCCAGACACGGAGGCCGCTGCTCTGGTTGCTCAGGTGAGAGCCCCCCCTTGTTTCTGTGACACTGGGGGTCTGAGGAGCCCACATCCTCCATCAGGCTCCTGCTCACAGAATCACAGAACACTGGGGACTGGAAGGGACCTCGAAAGATCATCCAGTCCCATCCCTCTGCCACAGCAGGATCCCCTAAAACCAGTGGCACAGGAACATGGCCAGGAGGGTTTGAAACTTCTCCTGGCAGGGGATGGGACTGGATGATGTTTTGAGGTCCCTTCCAATCCCTGATGACTGGATCTAGGGGATCCTGCTGTGGCAGGGGATGGGACTGGATGATGTTTTGAGGTCCCCTCCCATCCCTGATGACTGGATCTAGGGGATCCTCTGCTCCATCAGCTGGATGCTCCCCTCTCACCTCCCCGCAGCCCCCGGGCAGGGAACAGGCAGGAGCCCTTCCCCCCCGGGCTGGCAGGGATCTGAAGGAGCTGGCGGCCAGCCCACCCTTCTCCTGATAAAGGCTGTTTGCCACTAAAAATGGACTCGAATGGCTGCTGGCATCGGCTCCGAAGGGGAACAAGCCGTCTCGCCCGGAGATGCCACTCAAAGATGCGGGGAAGGGCTATTCTGGGGCCGCTCGGCTTTGGGTCCCACCCCACTGGGTCGTTGCCTTGACCCAAGAGGGTGGAATTAGCGCTCAGGGCTCTGCTGCTGGGAGCAACCAGCAGGTCCTGGCCAGAACACCCTGTTCTGCTGCTTCCCCATCCCTCCACCATCCCCATCGATGTGATGGTGCATCTGGGCAGCACATTGGGGTGGGCAGCTCCCAGCTCACAAGGGCCAGTGGATCTGCTGGGGCAGAGTGACTCCCAGCTGCCCTCTCGTCCTGCTGCTGGTTGCCCAGGAGAAGAGCCCGACCCCCACCTGACCACAACTACCCTTCAGGGAGCTGGAGAGAGGGAGGAGGTCCCCCCTGAGTCCCCTCTTCTCCAGGCTCCCTCAATCTCTCCCCATCAGCCCTTTCCTCCAGTCCCTTCCCCAGCCCTGTTGCTCCTCTGGACCCGCTGCAGCCCCTCCATCTCTTTCTTGAAGTGAGGGGCCCCAGCACTGCTCCCCACTGCCCAGTGCGTGGGGCAATGACACCCCTAGCCCTGCTGGCCACACTCGTGCTGGTCCTGCTGTGAGAAGGGAACGGGAATGGAGCCGGAACGACCGCGGTCAGGACCTCCACATACTTCTCCGAGGGCAAGCACAGAGTGGCCAGCGGCGGCGACTGGAAGGAACGAGCAGACAAACCTCCTCCTCCGCGGGGCTCTGCGGTAGCCAGGAGCCCTTCCACACGCGAGCTGGTTCCCTCCCTTCTTCCCTCCCTCCCTCGTCGCCAGCCACCGTCCCTCCTGCCCAAGAAAGGTCATTTTCCTCACAGGGAAGCGAGGAGAAGATAAATCTGCCGCAACAACAGGGGTTCCAGCGAAGCTGGGGGAGACAGCTTCCCCTTCACCGCTCCCTGATAAACGACATCGACCTCCACCCGGAGTCGTGAGTCCTCAGGGTTCATCCTGGCTCGTTTGGAGACAGACCTGGGAGAGCCTCTGCCTTCAAAGAGGGTCTTCTGCAGCCTCCTCTAGCGCAGAGGAGCCCCGTGAAAGCCCCTTCTCCTCTTGCTCCAGCTGTCCCGGGCTCTCTCCATCATCAGCTCCCACACGGGTGTCCCAGCCCAGGGGAGATGCCTCAGGGCAGCTCAGGATTTCCTTCTCACAGCATCACATAGCACTAGGGGCTGGAAGGGATCTCGAAAGATCATCCAGTCCCATCCCCCTGCCACAGCAGATCCCCTAGATCCAGTCACACAGAAACAGTCCAGGTGAGTCTGAAATGTCTCCAGAGAAGGAGACTCCACAACCCCCCCTGGGCAGCCCCTGCCAGGGCTCTCTCTCATCACGAAGAAGGTCCTTCTCACGCTGATGTGGAACCTCCTCTGCTCCAGCTCACACCCACTGCCCCTTGTCCTGTCACTGGGTGCCCCTGAGCAGAGCCTGGCTCCATCCTCCTCACACCCACCCTTCCCATATTGATCCATGGGGTCCCCCAGTACCATCATCATGCAAACATCTGGGGGTGCTTTGCTCTGCAGCCAAGGGACTGACTGGCTGCTGCTGGGGAGCTCATTCACCCCCACTATTCAGTCAGTCCCCCAGATTCAGCCCCCTGACTGCAGGGTGAAGGACCAGGGCTGAGGTGATGACGAGCCCCCAGCGCTGGGCAACAGCCTCCTGCTCCAGGAGCCAACGCTGAGCTCCAGTACTGACACGAGCAGGGGGACAGCAGGTTATTCTCCACCCAGGCTGCAGTCTTGAGTCTTTCCAGCCTAAAAACCAGCACCGGGGTGAGGAGCATCTCTGCTGGAGATGCTCAGCATGGAGGAAGCTGGAGCATCCCCACTGGAGAGGCTGCAGCTCAGAGCCAGGGTGCTGGTGCTTCACAGGCAGCCCCAGTTCTGCTGGAGGATCTCGGGCTCTCTGCAGCCCTCGGGGTCTTCCCCCAGGAGCACAAGCCCCACATCAGAGCCGGGGCTGGGAGCTGGAGAGCCCCGCTGGTGTCTTGGGGGGCCAGGTGGTTTTGGAGGTCACGTACGGGTGGCTGGCTGGGTGTCTCTCACCTGGGCAGCATCCTGCCACCTGGCCACCGCTCTCCTGCAGGATCAGACCCCCAGCACAGGTCACCACCAACCAGCCCCTCGAGCAAACTCACTCCTGGGGTCCCAGCAAAGAAACCTACAGCAGCTCCAAGCACCTGTGAGAGCTCTGAACTGTCTCGGGGTGGGAGAAGTCACCCCAGAGCAGAACCAGGGCACAGGCAGCCGGGAGAGGAGACTGTCCTCGACCCCTGGGGGTGGACACCAAACTGCCACCAGGAATCCTCCTCGAACTTCTGAGTCCAGTCTGCCTGTTTAGGGGAGAACCCGCAGAAGCAGCCTGACCCTAAAAGCTGCCCAGAGCGGACTCTGCCCGGAGCTCAGTGATGCTGCAGCAGCCAGATCCCCTTCCCCTGCAGGGCTCTGGGCGCTAAAACCCGCCGCAGGAGAAACCTTTGGGACAGGGAGGAAGGCTGGGAGGGAGGTTTGTTCTGCCAGCTGCGCTCCAGGACAACAGCAACGTCCTGCGAGAAATCCCAGCCAGGAAGGACGAGGAGGAAGACGATGCTCTTGAAGCTGCCGCCGCACACTGGGGGTCACTGGGGTCTGCACTGGGGCTGAGAGCAGCCGCGGAGCCCTGAGGGTTCATTGCACAACGGTCTGTCCCCGCAGCTCCACAAACCCCAAATCCGGGGTCTTTCTTACCAAGTCCTGCCCTCGGGGTCCGACAGCCAGGGCCCAGGAGCTGCCTCACAGCCTCCGCTCCGCGGGACAGGGGAGGCGGGGTCGAGGTTTTTCTTTACTGACCCATTTCCTTGGCTGCTGAATCTCTTGCAGGACCTTCCCGGGGTGCTGGCGGTCAGCTGGGTCCCTCCTCACGGGGGATTTCAGGGGTCTCCTCCAGAAGACCTTCAAGATTATCAAGTCCAACCGTCCATCCCCTCCCTGGGCAGCCCCTGTTCCAAGGGCTCCCCACTCTTGCTGGGAAGGAGTTTTTCCTAAGATCCAACTGTGGCACAACCTGACCCCAAGTCCTCTGCTCCTATCGCCAGTCCCTGGGGACAAGAGGTCAACCCCAGCTTCACTCCACTGTCCCTTCAGGGAGCTGCAGCGAGCAGCGAGGTCTCCCCTCAGGCTCCTCTTCTCCAGGCTGAGCAGCCCCAGCTCCCTCAGCCCTGCTCTCCAGACCCCGAGCCAGCCCAGTTGCCCTTCTCTGCCCCCTCTGCAGCCCCCCCCGCACTGTGGTGCCCGAGAGAAGCTCTCGGCAAAGCTGGGAGCTGCCTGCAGAGAGGTTCAGCTGCGGCCACCGTGAAGCCCCAAACCCAGAGCACTGGGGCTGTACCACCCGGCTTCCCCAGGATCAGCAGGACTTGGCCCTTGGCTTCAGCCGACACCAACCCCCCCCACCCCCGACATGAGGAGCCTCTAAAGCCCGTCTGGCCCCACCGGGGAGCTGGAGGAGGCGGGAGGATCCCTGCAGTGAGGAGGGTCCGGAGGCACTGTGCAAATGTAGGGGATTTTATTACTCTCCCACGGAAACAACCACAGACATCCAGGTAGAAACAGCCCGAACGCGGAAATAAATAGAGAGTCCAGCAGCTCCACGCTTCCAAACCAGTCCCAACCAGTCCAAACCAGTCCCCTTCTGTCTACAGCAGTAGAAAAGATAGAATTATTATCATTATTTTGGCTTTTAAAGAGGGGGCTTCGTACAATCAAATAGAAACAAAGGTGCAGCTCTTCGAAAAGCCGGGTTTGCAGAGCAGCTTCTGTAGAGAACATCCCGGGGAAAAGGAATCCTGACAATGAAAATGGGGGGGAAAAAGGGAAAAGGTTCTGAGATTAAAAAAAATCCCGGAAAACTTTGACAATAAAAAGATGGGAAGAAGAAATCCTGAAAGAAAAATTCCTGGAATAAAAAGGAGAGAATGATCTTGAAAAGAAAAGATATAAAGAAAAAAAAATGGAAAGAAAAAAAATCCTGAAAATAAAA
>VXBP01006791.1:19380-110479 GCA_013400115.1 Rhinopomastus cyanomelas
TCGGTCCCGAGGAGTTTGGTGCAGACAGACCCGGAACGGCTCGGTCCAGAGCGCCGCAGAGTCTCGGAACGGCTCGATCCCCAGTGGTTCGGAACCAAAGGACTTAGAACGGTTCGGTCAGGTGCAGAGAGACTCGGAACGAGCTGAATTGGTTCTGTCCTGAAAGACTTGGATCGGTTCGGTCCGGAGAAGAGCGACTTCGAACGATGCGAATTGGTTCGGTTCAGATGGCTTCAGTGCAGAGAGACTCGGTTCGGTTCGGTCCGGGTAGGGTCAGTGCAGAGAGGCTTGGAACGACGTGAATCGGTTCGGTCCCAGGAGGTGCATTCCGGATGGATTCGATGCAGGGAGACCTGGATCGGATCGGTTCGGTCCCGGTCGGTGCAGAAGCGCTCGGAACGATGCAAATCTGTTCGGTTTGGATCGGTTCCGGACGATGCGAATCGGCTCGGTCCGCAGCGCTGCAGAGGCTCTGCTCGGCTCCTCCAGCCAGCGCGGAGCCGGAGCCGGTGGCCGATGTCGGTGCATCCCCGGTGCCGTTATATAGCGGGGCCGGAGCATGCCCAGAGCCCGCCGAGCCCACCCTCCCCACCCTGACACCGCCCCCGGCTCCTCCCCGGGCCGCGGGGGCGCAAGGAAGGGATCGGGGCGGGGGTGGGAGCCGAGGCTCCGGGCCCTCCCCTTTCCCGGTCCCCTCGTCCCTTTCCCGACTCCTCTCCGCTCCCCGGCAGCGGTTCCCGGGGCTCAGGCTCTCCCAGCTCACCTCGATCCACACCGCGCCTGCTGCACCCGAAGCAGAGCCGGGACCCTCGGCTTCCCGCAGGGATCGCTGCTGTCGGGGCAACGGACGCAGGCTCGAGCAGAACCCCAGGAAATCCCAAATCCGAGCACCCTACAGCCAACAGAGCCCTCCCACAAGGAACAGAGGGCTCAGCAGTGCTCACAGCACTGGGATCTCTCACTTCAACACCTGCTTTGGGGTGAGTCGAGCTGTGTAGGGCTCCCAAAATCTTCCGTTCCCCTGTGATCCCTCTGTGATAGGAGGCACAGTCGGATCTTAAGGGAAAACACCCACCTTCTGGCTCTCACCAAGCCAACATACAGGTGATGGCTGGGACCACAAGGTAGAGCCAGGGAAAAACCCAGCAGTGATGGAAAAGCCCCCAACCCAAGAGAAACAGAACAGGGACAGGGAAGGAGCTGGAAGACGCGGCCAACCCCATAAGCTCACGCAGAGCGCGGACGTCCTGCACCAGCCCAGCACGCTGACGCGGCTGTGCTTGGGGTGAGACTGGGGGGCTGCTCCTTCCTCCTCTGCTCCGGCTGCCCTGAGCAGGGCGGGTGTTGCAGGACCTGCCCTGGGAACCAACCACGGGGAGCCCACAGCGGGATGAAGCAGAACCAGAAGAGGGTGCTGGGTCAGGGCTCCAGAAGGTGGCTCCTCTGTCTCCCCTCAGGGCCAAATGTGAAGAGCTTTGGCTTTCAGAAGCCCCTGGCCGCAGTCTCTGCTCCTTGGCTCCCCAAGGCAACTGTAGGGCCGGGTTGGGCTTGAAGCCTGTTTATTAGAAGAAACAATCAGCTTGATCAGGGAAGAGTCTTTGGTCACATAGAAGGTCTGTGGGTTTTACCAGCTAAATTTAGCCTGCCCAGCCCATCCTGCAGTAGAGCCGTCTGTCCAAGAGCCCCATTTAGATGGTTCTTACTCCTGACAACTCGGTTCTGCAGTGCAGCGATGGCTGGACTGTGTCCCCTCAGCACAGCTCTCCAAGATGAGTCTGGAGATCCAATTTCTGAGGCTGAGCTCGTCCCTCCTGCAGGGGACGACCTAGGAGGAGAAAAGCATCTCCCGTTCCACCAGAGCAAGGTAAATTTAATCTCCCCCAGCTACCAGAGGAGCCCAAGGTCCTGCTGGAAAGGCTGGCTGGGTGGTGAAACTCAACACAGGTCTGAACCTCCCGCCTGGGTCAGCAGGAGGGCAAGTGAGTTCTGCCTCGGGCAAACACTGATTTCCCTCCCGATCCCAGTGATCATCCAGCTCCGGGAACTTCCAACGCCCAGCTGGAGCAGCATCCCCGTGGCAATCCCCAGCATCCTGTTGGGGCCAATTCAATAAAGAGCCAAAGGAAACCAAATCAAATCAGATAACTATGCTGTGACACCACCCCCAGACCCCGTTAGGTCTGCGACGGGCTAATGTAAACCCTATATTTACCCTCGCTGCCTTTTTCATCTCTGCTGCTGCTGCCGGGGCTGAAATGTGACCCCCCTCCACGGTGTCACATTTGCCACCGGCATCATCGCGGGGGATTTCGTCTCTGCGTGGCACAGGGATGAAGTCACAGGGCCAGGGGGATCCTTTCAGAGGCTCCGTGTTTTACATGAGATAGCCCCTCGATAGCTGGGGGGTCTTGGCCGGTGTCATTCCCTAGGAGGGGGGAAAGGCTGGGTCCTTTCCAATCCCTAATGTTCTGTGAAGGACAACGTGGACCTGCTGGAGCTGGGACACAGGAGGACACAGGGATGGTGCGAGGGTGGAACCTGCTGCTGTGGGACAGACTGGGAGAGCTGGGGGTTTGGCTAGCGCCCTGTGGAGACCTTAGTGCAGCCTTTCAGGGCTAAAAGGGGCTGATAAAAGAGACTAGGATAGACCACTGCTTTTTTGAGGGCAGTGAGGCCACGACCTAGGTTGCCCAGATTGGTGGGAGAAGCCCCAAAAACATCCCAGGTCAGGTTGGACCCTGGGACTGTGAGCAACCTGCTCCAGTTGACTGTGGAGTCTCCTCTGGAGCCATTTCAAACCCACCTGGCCATGTTCCTGTGCAACTGGATCTAGGGGATCCTCCTGTGGCAGAGGGGTTGGACTGGATGATCTTTCCAGGTCCCTTCCAATCCCTAATGACTGGATCTAGGGGATCCTCCTGTGGCAGGGGGGTTGGACTGGATGATCTTCTGAGGTCCCTTCCAATCCCTAATGTTCTGGGATTCTGTGATGCCCCTGCTCACTGCAGCGGGTTGGACGGGATGGGCTCTGAAGGTCCAACCCAAACCATCCTGATTCCATGATTCTAAGGGCTGTGATTCCCTCAGAGCCAAGGGCTGCTGAGGCCCTGCACAACCCCGAGCTCCCTGCCATGCCAAGAGCCGACGAGAGCTGCGAGATCTCAGCAGGAGTTGGGTGCGGGGAGGAGAGCCCGGCCAGCTCCAACCTAAACACGGGGCCCAGGTTGCTACGGAAACCTCGAGGCTGGAAGAGCTGCGCCGCGAAAACAGAACGTAGACAGGCCGACTGCAGACCCGCTCTGGAAAGGTTTATGACCAGAAAAGGCAAAAGTGGGTGTCAAACGCTGCGCAGCAGAGTCCGAGGCAGCAGCTCTTGAGGCAGGAGGCGGCCTGGATGGAAAATGCAACTCTGAGGTGCTCGGGGGCAAAGCAGCTCTTGGCACCGGCTCCGCTGCCTCAGCTGCGCGGGCTGCTGCTCCACACTCCAGCTGGGGAGCCTGGCAGGTGGCACCAGCAAAAGCACAACCCCAGGTCTCCAGTGAAAGAGCTTCAGGGCTCTCGAGGGCACCAGCAGGCTCTGCTTGTCCAGATCTGTAACACTGCTCAAACCCCACGCCTGCTCACAAATGATTTGAGAAGTGTGAGGAGCAAACTTCTACCCCTGGGACAGACATCCTGCAGAAAGACCTCCTGAGGTGGGGGCTGGAATCTCCTCCATGCTCAAGCATTTCCTGCAGGCAGGAGGTTGCAGCCAGCTGCCAGCTGGTTGGGTGACTTTTTTGGGGGGAGGAAGGAAAGACCCACAAGCTCCCAGCTGACAAAAGAAACTTGAGCTGTGTGCCAACGGCTCCTCTTGCAGGCAGGGCACAGGAGTCAGCGGAACATCGCGGACAGCAGCCAACTGCGCCGCTGCTGCTTGCACCCAGGTCGGCCCAACACACAGAGCACTTCTTCAGAAATCACTGGTCCTCTCCAGACACAATCACAGAACATCAGGGACTGGAAGGGACCCTGAAAGATCATCCAGTCCCATCCCCACAACACAGCAGGATCCCCTAGATCCAGTCACACAGGAACATGGCTGGGGGGTTTTAAACATCTCCACAGAAGGAGACCCCCCTGGGCAGCCCCTGCCAGGGCTCTGGCACCCTCACTGGGAACAAGGTCCTTCTCACACTGATGTGGAACCTCCTCTGCTCCAGCTCACACCCGCTGCCCCTTGTCCTGTCACTGAGTGCCCCTGAGCAGAGCCTAGCTCCATCCTCCTGACACCCACCCTTCACACATTGATCAACATTCACGGGGTCACCCCTCAGAATCCTTTCTCCCAGCTCCAGAGCCCCAGCTCCCTCAGCAGGGAGATGCTCCCCTCCCTCCATCATCTCTGTGGCTCTGCACTGGGCTCTCTCCAGCAGCTCTGTGTCCTTCTGGAACTGAGGGGCCCACAAGTGAGCACAAGATTCCAACTGTGGTCTCCCCAGGGCAGAGGAGAGCAGGAGGAGAACCTCTCTAACCCTAACCACCCTGTTCCTAACCCACTCCATGATGCCATTGGCCTTCTTGGCCACCAGGTCCCCTTCTCAGGCCAAAGGAAAGAAGCCACAGCTCACCAACATTGTAAGTGAAACCAAGAAAACACCCCCAAACCCATTCTGCAACCCTGGGGGGGGGGGTGATGTGCCACAGCTTCACCCAGCTCCAGCAAGGTGCAGTTTCCACACACGGGGGGCTGGGGGTCGAGCAGCTTCCTCACCCCCTGCTCTCTGCAGCGAGAACCCTCCAAGTGACACTTGTCACAGCAAACTGCACTGACCTGGGAGCAGCAGCACCGGGGCTGGGGTCTGCAGCTCTGCCACTCACGCTGTGACAATGACCGTTTTGAGTCCAGCTCTTCGGATCCATCCTCGCAGGCACCAAACCCGGCAGCACCAAGCTGATTCCTGGAGGTGCTGACGTTTCCTTTCCCACCTGAAATCACTGGAGCCACAACTTGTGCTAAGGAAAAGCAGAGGAGCTAAGGATTTATTAGCACGTTCTGAGAGTGATCGTTTCCATCCCTTCGAGGCCATCTGCCCGTCCGTGAGGCAGAGGTGACAAGTGCTGAGCCAGCGGGGACAGAGCTCCTGCTGCTGGGGGAGGAAGCAAAGACAGAGGAAGCGCCTCAGGAACTGCTCACTGAGTCCTCCTGCTCCAGTCACCCTGATCACGGCCATGGCTCTCCTCCCCACCGGGGATTCACAGGTCTCCCTTCCCACGAGGCTTCTTTCAGAGCTGAGGCTCTGGATCTGCTGTGGGTTTGTTGTCCAACTCCTCCCCAAGTGCATCTTCACTTCCAGACTCCATCGGGTTCCGGATAGATGATCCTAAAGGTCAGGTTTATCCGGGCATCTCTCGAATGATATTCCTTAGGCACTCGATGCTGGATGTGGCATTAGGAGGGGAAAACAAGGAGACACATCAAAGCCAGCTCGTGGGAGGCTTCTGTGGAGCTGCCCAAATGATTCTGCTGTCTCTGCTGCAGCTGTCACTGCTCCACACCTGAGCTGAACAAACCGCCCTTGTTTCTGGGGCTGCTTGGGAGTTCTCAGGGACAAAGCAGCAGCAGCAATGTGCTGGGGTGGGGAAGAGATGCTGGAGTAGGGCCAGAGAAGGGCAACAAGGCTGGGGACAGGGCTGGAGAACAGCCCCTGTGAGGAGCTGCTGAGGGAGCTGGGGTTATTTACTCTACAGAAGTCTCAAGGAGACCTTCTTGCTCTCTACAGCTACCTACAAGGAGGTTGTAGTCTACAAGGGGGTTGGGGGTCTAGGGGTTAGGGAGCTGTTGGGCTGAGGTCTGGAGTTGCTGATCCTGGACGTCCTTTCCAGCCAGGACGGTTCTATGAAACGTCCCTGGGAGCAGAACATCCCAAACCTTCATGGGAGAACCCCACGGGTACTCAGCCAACTGCACTGTGGGTTCATACCTGCCAGTCCTCCTGGGTAGCTCCGTCCATCACCAGCAGGGTCCCGTGACCCAGTGGGATTTTCAGCCGTTCCACATACGTGTAGTCACCGTTCTCCTCCTGGAAAGGAGAGTTAGACACTGAGGAAGGAGGTCTGTGCCTTGGGAAAAACCCCACCTTCTGTAGCAGAGACCCAAACGCTGGGAGGGGTAAGGAGGAAAGGGAGCTCTGGAAAGACTGAGAAGTCAAAGGAACCCTCTTAGTCACTTCACTCACTCCTGAAATCCACAGCTCTGTGTGGAGACACCCTGCAGGAGCCATTCCCACTGCAGTCACTACCTACACCTACGCCACACAGTGAAGAACCATGGAACTTTTTAGGGTGGAGAAGCCCTCCAAGCTCATTGCATCCAACCCTGAACCCACTGCTAAACCCTGTCCCTGAGCTCCAGATCTCCCCTACTGTGAAACAAGGCCACTGCTGGCGATTCAAGCCCCTCCTGGGCAGCCTGTTCCAAGGCCTGGGGATCCTTTTCATGGAGATGTTTCTCCTCAGGGGCAACCTCTTCCTCTCTGCTTGCCCACAGCTGCTCAGGTCCTGCAGGACACCACCTCCTCCTCCGGACTCTGCAGGTCTCCCTCACCCCAACCAAAAGGTCAATCCTCCTCATCCCGACCTGAGCCTGTTTCTGCTCTGCTCCACCTGCTCCCACGTTCACCTTCTGCTGGGCCTGCTGGGACACGGAGGGCTGTTTTCCAGCAGTACAAGGAGATCTTTAACTTCTGCTAGAACAAGCTATTCCAGGACAGGAGAACAGGAACGTGCTTTCACGCTGCCTCTGAAGGACAGACCCGTCTGAAGGCTGATTCTGAGAACAGCACGGACACCCTGCTCTTATCGGGGAGAGGCGTGAAGCTCCCTCCCGTGCCCAGGAGCCATCGGTTTCCCTGGTTACCGATGGACAGGCAGAGCTTGGCCGCCGGGCTCTGCCTTCAGGCAGTGGGACAGCACCGGGCACCCCGCGCCCCCGAGCCGGCCTGTTGCCCCCGGCTTCCAGAGGGGCCTCGTCAGACGACCCCGCAGCGACTGCGGTTCTCAGGCTGGACTGGAAGGACCCACTTAGCCCAGTGACATCAAATCCTCTCGAGAAGGACATGAAGTCACAGATGAGTGGGACAGGGTCCTTGAGGCTACACGGAGAGCAGGAGGAGGTCACGGTTCTGCTGTGGGCAAGCACGAGAGGACTTGTTGACTAAACCACAGGCTCTGTGCGAATGGTGCATGAATCACAGCTCTCAGGCAGAGTGTTTATCTCTCGGTTTCGGTGTGGGCAGCAGCTACGTGGATGTGGAGGAACAAGGAGGCAAGAGAAAGCTGGAGGGAACTAGAAAATAAAACAAACTGAGCAACAAGGAGAACACAGGCTCACAGAACATTAGTGACGGGAAGTGACCTCAAAAAAGCATCCAGTCCCATCCCCCTGCCACAGCAGGATCCCCTAGATCCACTCATTAGGGATTGGAAGGGACCTCAAAAGACCATCAATCCCCCCAACACAGCAGGATCCCCTAGATCCACTCATTAGGGATTGGAAGGGACCTCAAAAGACCATCAATCCCCCCAACACAGCAGGATCCCCTAGATCCACTCATTAGGGATTGGAAGGGACCTCAAAAGTCCATCCAGTCCAATCTCCCCAACACAGCAGGATTCCCTAGATGCAGTGGCACAGGAACCCCAGGTGGGTTTGAAGTGTCTCCAGAGGACTCCACAACCCCCCCTGGACACAAGATTCCAGCTGTGGTCTCCCCAGGGCAAAGTTGTGGGGGAGGAGAACCTCTCTCGACCTGCTAACCACCCCCGTTCTGATCCACCCCAGGATGCCATTGTCCTTGGCCACAAGGGCCCGTTGCTGTCTCCTAGCCATCCTGCTGGCCACCATGAGCCCCAGGTCCCTTCCTCCTACACTGCTCTCCAACAGGTCAGTCCCCAGCTGATCCTGGTACCAGAGAAAGACCAGCTCTAGAAAGCCTGCTGGTTGGTGGATCACAAAGCAGGGAGAGCTTGAGCAGTGGTGGAAGCTGGTCTGAATCCCTTTTGCTCCTCTTGCTCCTGAACAAAGCAATGCTCAACCTTCAACTGTCTGCAGTCAGCTTTAACCTCCTCTTAACTCCAGAGAGAAGCACGTCGGAGGAGGGGAGGAAAACGCTTCTTTGCCGGTGCAGCCTGACAGGTGGCAATTTCCATCAGAGCCGCCCGTCCCCCCCTTGGCGAAGGACGTGGTGCCAGAGGATGCTCCCAGGAAACTGCAGGGGCTGCGTGAGGAACAGGTGACGCGTGAAGGGTAGTCACTGGCTACGAGTTCCCTCGGGCTCCGGATGCAGCCAGCAGCGAGCTCCTCGGCGACGGCTCCTTGGGAACAGCCAACGTCACGCGCCCGCACGCGGGACGAGCCCGGCCACCAAAACGGGGTAACCGGCAGGAGGAGGGAGGTGATGCTGCCTCTGTCTGCACTCCTGAGACCACACCCTGAGTGCTGGGGCCAGTTCTGGGCACCCGAGGAGAACACATGCCCTGCTAGAACTCAGTCCAAGCACCAGGTACAGTTTCCCAGAGGAACAAACATCTCAGCTGACGTTCTGTCCCACCACAGCATCCGAGACCCTGACTCACACCATGCCCTCTGACAGGACACGCTCGGTTCATGATCCCACGCCCAGGGACCAGGACTAAATTCACTGGAGACAACCAAGGCTTTACAGAACCAGCAACAAACACTACTGATGTGTGGCTTTTCTGGTCCAGACCCTGCCCTTTGCTGCTCACAGCTCGGTGTCTCCTGACGACCAGGCTTCACCACGTCAGCACAGAGTCTAACAGCAGGCTGATAATCGTCACCTTTGCTTGCTGCATCACTTCTTCAGCATCAATAGCAACACAGGCAGACAGCAACCTCACAGAAGCACCCAGTCTCTTTGGATGGAGGAGACACCTCAGAGCACCAAGTCCAACCTTTGGCCGAGCACTGCCAGGTCACCCCTAACCCTCAGCATCATCTCATGAGGGATCCCAGAGATGACACATGCAGAACACATGGCCTGAAGCTGCACCATGGGAGAGTTAGGTTAGTGGTTAGGAAGCCCTTCCTGATGGAAAGGGTGACCAGAGCCTGGACTGGACTGCCCAGGGCAGTGGGGGAGTCCCCATCCCTGGAGGTGTTGAAGGGCAGCCTGGCTGTGGCCCTTAGAAGCCCTGGTCTGGCCGCTGAGGTGATGCTAGGTCCTGGGCTGGCTGAGCTCAGAGGGCTTTTCCAGCCTCAATAATCCTGTGATTCTATGACACTGGGAGCAGGACACCCCGAGACCAAACCTCAACCCACTGTGACTCCTTCCCTGGAGTAAACACCAACCACAAAACGCAGGCGTGACGCTGGCGAGGCAGCAGCCCCCAGTGTTTTATCTAGGAGGAGCTTTCACTCCTGGAAGGACGTTCCCCACACGACTGCTCTTCAGACCCCAAATCCCTGTGTGGTCTGTGAAGGCCAGAACACCGACACGTTGGTGTGTCCTGGGTGAGAAATGAGCTGCTTCCCTCTGTCCCTCCAGCCAAGCTCACCCGTTATCAGGAGGATTTTCACCAACAAGAGCAGGCAGCTCTCCATCCCACACACCAGCTTTGAAAGGGCTGCTCCAAATCCTCTGAACAGAGAGGAGACACTAAATGGAGAAGTGTCTGGGGGGATCCTGCTGTGGCAGAGGGATTGGACTGGGTGACCTTTCGGGGTCCCTTCCAATCCCTAGTGACTGGATCTAGGGGATCCTGCTGTGGCAGGGGATGGGACTGGGTGACCTTTCGGGCTCCCTTCCAATCCCTAGTGACTGGATCTAGGGGATCCTGCTGTGGCAGGGGATGGGACTGGGTGACCTTTCGGGGTCCCTTCCAATCCCTAGTGACTGGATCTAGGGGATCCTGCTGTGGCAGGGGATGGGACTGGGTGACCTTTCGGGGTCCCTTCCGATCCCTAACGATTGTGTGAAGTAGCTGCAGGAGTCCCTCAGAGAACACTCACCAGGGGAGGCTTCTTCCTCATCTCAAAGGTGCGGGTGGCACCCAGGCTGAGCGAGGCGATGACGGGGCTCCTCCCCAGCGCGGGCTCGTCGTCGCTGTGCCAGTCCACGCTGTCCTTCTCGTTGCGGTAGAGGTTGCAGAGAAGAGAGTTGAAGGTGTAGCCCGTGAACTCCTGGACTCGCTCCTTCAGCAGCGTCAGCAGAGGATGCCACTGCACCAGCACAGCACCAGCAGGTGAAGGCAACAGCTAGCACACCCCCACTACCTTTCAACCACAATTGACTGGAGGAAGGGGCTTCCTTGGGGTCTTGACTGTGGCACCGGAACCTCTCAGTGACCGGAGCTCTCTGAGCTTCAGCCGTTCCCTGAGCTAACGCCCCGCTGAGCCCGCAGCAGCTCTGCACACTCCAGCACAGCTCAGGCTGCTGCTGTCAGGAACCTCCATCGTTGCTTCCACCCGTCAGGGAGCTTTAAAGCCCATTAAACACAAATACCAGCCGAAGCCATGTAGGACACCATCTCTGCCTGTTATGTAAGTGGGAACAGACCAAGAGAGGATAAAACTGGGTCTGCATCACCCAGGGCCTCCCTGGCAGAAGCATCAGACAGCAGGAATCATTTCCTAATGTCCACCTCTACTAAGTAAGTCTGCACCACCTTCTGTCCATCCTTAACCTCATTGAAAGAGCTTTGAATGTCCTGGCTGCACCACAGGAGCCTCAACACAGCACCACTGTCTGCCAGGGGTATTTCTAGCCTCAACGGCCCTGCCGTGACTCAGCACCACATGAATAATTCATCATCCCTAAAGGGAGCTATGGGACGCGTAGGGAAACGAGGAGCAGCACCCAAAAATGCTCTGGCTTGTAACTGGGCTGCCTCAACGTGCAGGACAGACAGAGCAGTCCAACAGGAATGACTGGAAGCAGCGAGCAGCTCTGCTCTACGTCACAGCATCCTAGAACATTAGGCGTTGCAAGGGACCTCCAGAGACCATCTGCTCCAATCCCCCCAACACAGCAGGATCCCCTGGATCCAGTCACAAAGGAACATATCCCGGTGGATTTGAAATGTCTCCAGAGAAGGAGACTCCACAACCCCCTGGGCAGCCCCTGCCAGGGCTCTGGCACCCTCACCATGAACAAGGTCCTTCTCACACTGATGTGGAACCTCCTCTGTTCCAGCTCACACCCGCTGCCCCTTGTCCTGTCACTGGGTGCCTCTGAGCAGAGCCTGGCTCCATCCTCCTGACACCCACCCCTCACATATTGATCAACATCCACGGGGTCTCCCCTCAGGCTCCTTTTTCCCAGCTCCAGAGCCCCAGCTCCCTCAGCCTCTCCTCAGCAGGGAGATGCTCCCCTCCCTCCACCATCCCTGTGGCTCTGTGCTGAGCTCTACCCAGCACCCATGGTCCCCTAGGATCAGTTTCTGATCACGAGTGAAATGCTGAGACTCTAGAGAAGAAGAGAGGACAGAGGGAAGCTCTGTCTCTCAACCTCTGCAGAGCACTCACCTGTAGAACGATAACACAAGTGCCAGCACGTACGTACATTTGGGTTGGGCTGCATGGTTATCCTGGAGTAGGTGTAGGGGAGCTCCCCGTACCAGGAGGTGAGCCTGGGTTCCTCAAAAGATCCATCTAAACCCAAACAAACAGGAAAACCTCCTCAGCTGCCTGAGCAAAGGGGTTGAACATGGAAAGATGACGCAGTTCTGCCCAGAAAACGAGTCAGAAAGGGACTGTCAGAGAATCACAGAACATTATGGATTGGAAGGGACCTCAAAAGGTCTTCCAGGCCAACCCTGCTGCCACAGCAGGACAAAAGGAACATGACCAGGTGGGTTTTAACAGTCTCTAGAGAAGGAGGCTCCCACGACCCTGCTAGGCAGCCCCTTCCAAGGCTCTGTCACCCTCACTGGGAAGAAGCTCCTTCCCATATTAATGTGGAACCTCCTCTATTCCAGCTCACACCAACTGCCCCTAATGACTGGATCTGGGGGATCCTGCTGTGGCAGGAGGATGGACTGGATGATCTTTGGAGGTCCCTTCCCACCCCTAACGGTCTGTGATTCTGTGTTTCAGAGGCCACAGACAGCAAGGCTGCCCCAGCAGTCATGTGCTCCGTGGTGCAGCACAACCACCAGACAACAGTCCTTGCAGCCCCTGAGCAGTCCCTTCTCCCTGCTGGCAGCTGGCAGACCCACTGCTCAAGTCACGGGTGGCAGACCCACTGCTCAAGTCACGGGTGGCAGACCCACTGCTCAAGTCACAGGGGGCAGACCCACTGCTCAAGTCACAGGGGGCAGACCCACTGCTCAAGTCACAGGGGGCAGACCCACTGCTCGAGTCACAGGGGGCAGACCCACTGCTCGAGTCAACGCACAGAGCAGCCGAAGACGTTCTCCGGCCCGGCCCGTCAGGAACGCCGACACTTTATCTCACATCCGCTCCCACTGGAGGAGAAATCGAGCTACAAGAGGTGCCCCTTAGTGAACAAACCCAGAATAGCAGTCCCCGTGCTTCCTGCACACTGGAACCAGTGAGCAAAGCCAAGGGGAAGGCAACGTGATCTGCTGGGGTTTTTAAGGGAGAGGGGCAAAACACCCCCTCCTGCTCACAGACACCCCAAAGGGCAGCTTCTGCAGCATCACTGGGACACAGCAGGAAGCAGCAGAGCACAGAGAGCTTGAAACAGAGGGGAGACAACAACTGGGATGGCAGAGGAGGCAGCAACAGCCAAGGACTTTTAAGCCAGGCAATTCTCATTTGAAAGATCTCACTGAACAGGGAAGGGGAACGTGGGGATCAGGACTGCAAAAGAAGCTCCAGGTGCACAGGGAAAGCCTGGAGGAAACACAACAGAGTGGCAGCACGAACAACAAACACCAGGGACAGACCTCACGTGGGCCTGGGGATGGAACCGACCCGAACAGGTGGGGCACACGCTCCCTACCCTGCCTGACGTGAGTCCGCTGGCCCCAGGGGATGTCCTGGAGGAGCTGTTCAAACATCCAGTCTGCTTGTTCCGTTTCAATGAAGCCAGGAATCAAATGAACCCTAAGGAAGAAGAAGATAAAGAAGGAATATACATACTTCTGTGCTTTTTGATAAACTCTTCCCACTTCCAGGCTCTCTGACCTTCTGATGCTGGGGACTCCAGCACTGGACACAGACCTCCAGGTGAGGTCTCACAGGGGCAGAGTAGAGGGGTAGAGTCCCCTCCCTCAACCAACTGTCACTGCTTCTTAAGGAACAGCCCTCTCCACTGGGACACTGAGCCACTGATCACAGCTCTTGGGGTGCGACCATCCAGCCAGCTCCTTACCCAGCAAATGCTCCACCCATCGAATCCAAATCAATCCAGTTTAGAGATCAGAACGTCCTGTGGGACAGTGACACCAGCAACACCCACTGAGCCCCACACTTGGCCTCAGAGTGCCTGAGAAACGACAGCCTTTGCCTGCTACTGACTTCATGTCTGATGAAGCAGCTCTGATTACAGAATCACAGAGCATTAGGGATTGGAAGGGACCTGGAAAGATCTTCCAGTCCCCCAACCACAGCAGGATCCCTAGATCCAGTCACACAGGAACACATCCAGGTGGGTTTTAAGTGTCTCCAGAGAAGGAGACTCCACAAACCCCCTGGGCAGCCCCTGCCAGGGCTCTGGTACCCTCACTGGGAAGAAGGTCCCTCTCACACTGATGTGGAACCTCCTCTGCTCCAGCTGACACCCACTGCCCCTTGTCCCGCACAGGGACTACAAAAGAGATGCACAACCCCAGTACGAACTTCCCTGGAACGTCTGTGTCCCAGGAACACTTTATGCAAACAAACTCCAGGAAACAGAGAACATCCCAGCTGGCTGCTCCTCGTCTCTCCTTCCAGCTGGCTGAAGCTTTCACTTTGCACACTGACAGCAAAGTTTATCTTCAGCTTTACGAGAAACCAAGATGAAAGCTGGGAACAAGCAACTACGTCCCTGGGAGCTCTGCACTGCTAATAAAATCCGTCAGGTTCGGGAGAGAAGGATCAGCAGCGAGAGCCCAGCCCGGGCAGGGAGGGCTCTGTGCGCCGGCCGCAGTCACAGCGCTCTGCAGAGGGCCAGCATCAGCCCTTGTGCTGCAACAGCACGGGACACGTTCCATCCGCTCACCTGGAAACGCCGCTCGGTGCCTGGCTGAGCTCGTACACGCCCGGCGTGCTGGGGATGCAGAGAGGAGAGAGCTGTCAGGCAGGCAAAGGAGAAATGATCTGGCCTGAGGAACGGAAGGAACCGTGCTCTCGGGATGGGCAGGGTAGGGCAGCAGGGGGTCTGCATCCACAGAGCATTAGGGATTGGAAGGGACCTCCAAGGATCAGCCAGTCCCATCCCCCTGTCACAGCAGGATCCCCTAGACCCAGTCACACAGGAACATGGCCAGGTGGGTTGTAATCATCTCCAGAGAAGGAGACTCCACAACCCCCCTGGGCAGCCCCTGCCAGGGCTCTGGCACCCTCACTGGGAACAAGGTCCTTCTCACACTGATGTGGAACCTCCTCTGCTCCAGCTCACACCCGCTGCCCCTTGTCCTGTCACTGGGTGCCCCTGAGCAGAGCCTGGCTCCATCCTCCTGACACCCAACCCTCACATACTGAGCAACAACCCCTCAGGCTCCTTTTTTCCCAGCTCCAGAGCCCCAGCTCCCTCAGCCTTTCCTCAGCAGGGAGATGCTCCCCTCCCTCCATCATCTCTGTGGCTCTGCACTGGGCTCTCTCCAGCAGCTCTGTGTCCTTCTGGACCCAAGGGACCCACAACTGGACACAACATGCCAGATGTCCACTCACCAAGACAGAGTAGAGGGGGAGGAGACCCTCTTTTGATCTGCTAACCACCCCCTTTCAGGGGGTAATGAGTTTGTGGGTCCTTCCTGCCTCTCCCTCCTTCCCAGAGGTTCAGCAGACACAGCTTTAGGGCTCTGGAGCCACAGGCTGTGACAACCTGACCACTCTGCTGGCACTCAGACACACAGAGTATGAGACCTCTACCAAGACAACCAGAGAGAAGCAAATTCCAGTTTCAAACCCCTTCATTTGTTGGGGGCAGCAGAACCCCTCGTCACGCTGCACCCCACAGCTACTCAGATCCCCCCTCCAGCTCAGAGGGTGAGAGCTAGCAGTTCCTCACTTCGCACCTACCAGCAGCAACTTTTCTGAACCTTCAAAGGGAGCTGCTGCAGCAGCTACGGCAGGAAGGAACTTCCAGCACCCTCTGCACAGGGACTGCTTCAGGAAAACGAGCAGATCTACCCAGAGGAGATGTATTTATGGTTCTGTTGATCCACAGCATCCAACTGTTGCTCTGCTGTGAGCCAGGAAGAACAATCAAGCGGACACTGGGGATCAACAGAGCCATAAATACATCTCCTTGCGGTGGAGCTGCTCCTTGTCCGGTGCTTTACTAAGCAGTCAGCGGACACTGAGCCTCTCCTGTTCTGCTCCACCCAGGGTACAAGGGCTGAAGTCTTCTCCTGAGGGCAGGGGGGTTGCAAAGGGAGGACAAACTCTTTTCCAGCAGGTTCCCACAGCCCCCAAGACAGACAGACAACAGGAAGGAGCACGAGGCCAGCAGTGTACTCACTCGATCACACCTGCCTCGGGAACTCTGCGCTCTGCCTGCGGGGAAACAAGAGTGAGGAATCACTGAGTGGCCGGGGCTGGAAGGGACCTTCAAGATCATCCAGTCCCAACCCCTGCACAGGCAGCAACACCCTCACAACAGCAAGTTACTCAGGGCCCCAGACAACCTGCCCTTCAACACTGCCAGGGATGGGGCGGCCACCACTGCCTTGGGCAGCCTGTTCCAGCCTCTCAGCACCCTCACAGCAAGGAATTTGTTCCTCACGTCCAACCTCAGTCTCGTCTCTTCAAGTTTAAGTACCCAGCACAACGTGGTCAACCAGGGCTGATCCCTAGCAGCTCTGCAGAACCAGGTACTCACAGGTCAGCCCTCACACCAGCAGCAAGCACCCAGCAGCAAGCACCCAGCAGCGCTCTCACGCAGCAGCAGCTGCAGCTGCAGGCAGTTTGTAACCACCAGCTGCCCCCTAAAGGACATCTGCTCCTAAATCACTGGGATTATTCCAATCCCTGTCACTTACCACCTGTGACCAACAACATTCTTATCCTTACAGCTGGAACTAAAACCTAGAGCAGAACAAATCCCAGGCTCCAGACAATGAGCACACAACACAGGACAGACAGACCAGGAGCCGATGCTTTAAAACTGTCTGTGCAGCCTGTTTTCCTAAAACAAACCCCAAACGCAGGAGCTGAACCCAGCCTGGACCAGCTTCCTGGCTGTGTCGGGGATTTGCACTTAGAAAGAAGGGGTCAGAACTTCTTCTTCACCCTCCCACCGCACAGAATCACAGAGCATTAGGGACTGGAAGAGACCTCGAGAGATCAGCCAGTCCAATGCCCCCTAACACAGCAGGATCCCTCAGATCCAGTCACACAGGAACACAGCCAGGTGGGTTTGAAACATCTCCAGAGGAGTCTCCACAACCTCCCTGGGCAGCCCCTGCCAGGGCCTCTGACACCATCACCAGGAAGAAGGTCCTTCTCACGTTGATGTGGAACCTCCTCTGCTTCAGTTCACCCCTTGTCCTATCACTGGGTGCCCCTGAGCAGAGCCTGGCTCCATCCTCCTCACACCCACCCTTCACATATTGATCAACATCCATGGGGTCACCCCTCAGGCTCCTTCTTTCCCAGCTCAAGAGCCCCAGCTCCCTCGGCGTTTCCTCAGCAGGGAGACGCTCCACAGGAACATATCCATGCAGGTTTTAAACATCTCCAGAGAAGGAGACTTGAGAGCCCAAGGTTCTTCAGCTGATGACAGGACACAGAGCCAAGACTATAAATCTATCCCAGTGCTGTGACAAACATGAGGGAAGTCCCAGCTGAGGGGGAAACTAAGCTCAGATCATCCAGTTGTCTGGGAAAAAGCAGTTCAGCAGCACAGGTCAATAACGAGTGCTCAGGGCTGAACAGAGGGCCTGTGTGCTTGTCACAGAGAATGGCTACCTGCTAACCCTGCCTGGCACAAGCCCAAAGCTCAGCTCGGTGGAGTTTTTAAACACAAGACTACAACCTCATTAACATTCAACAAAACCTCAACACAGCTCCATAAAAGATGAGGTTCTGCCAGCTGCAGGGCTGTTGTTACCTCTGGTGGCTTCTCAAAGACAAACTGCTGCTGGCTGTGAGGCTGATCTCTCCGGGTCCACACCGGTCTGGTGCCTGCAGGGGCAACGCTGTTGGCCACAGGTGCCTTAGGGGCTAAAGCAAAGAGACAACAAACTAGACCGTAGGAAACAGGATTTCACCACATAAACAAGTGGAGTTTGGGAGAACTTGGGGAATCTGTCTTCCAAGTGTGCTCCTCTGCCTGACAGAGACTCCAGGGAACATCCAAACACTGCACTCAAGGAAGGAGGGCTGTTCTGCCCAGAGAAGGGAGGGCTCCGGGGGACCTCAGAGCAGCTTCCAGTACCTGAGGGGCTCCAGGAAAGCTGGAGAGGGGATTTTTCCAAGGGATCCGACAAAGGGGACAAAGGGGATGGGCTCAGGCTAAAAAAGGGGAGACTGAGGTGAGATCTGAGGCAGAAATCCCTCCCTGTGAAAGAACTGAGGCCCTGGCACAGGCTGCCCAGGGGGGTTGTGGCTGAGGCCCTGGCACAGGTTGCCCAGGGGGGTTGTGGCTGAGGCCCTGGCACAGGTTGCCCAGGGAGGCTGTGGCTGAGGCCCTGGAACAGGCTGCCCAGGGGGGTTGTGGCCGCTCCACCCCCGGCAGTGTCCAAGGGCAGGCTGGAAGGGCCTGTGGGCACCCTGGCCCGGTGAGAGGTGTCGCTGCCCCCGGCAGGGGGTTGGGGCGCTCTGCGGTCCCTTCCAGCTCAACCCAGTCGGGGCTTCTGGGCCAAACCACCCGGCCTGGGTCCCCCAGCAAATCCACCCAGCCCCCGGNCCCAGCCGCCCTGCACCCGGGCCCGGCGGCGCCGCTGCTCGGCCATGGCCGGGGCCCGCCCGGTGCTGCCGCGGCTGCGCCCGCCCGGAACCGCGGCCCGTGCCGACGGTTCCGCCGCCTGAGGGGGCCGGGCAGCGACCGCCGAGGGGTCCTGGAGGGAAAAGGGCTGGAGACCCCAGATCCCCACGGCTCCAACACGGGGACTCCCTGAGCAGCATGTACGGACCTTCCTGTAATTAACTGTCTCTTAACATCCAACCTAAACCTCCCCTGGTGCCACAGGAGGCCGGTTCCTCTTGTCCCAGCGCTTGGACAAGGGATCTCACCCTGCACCCTGCTCCAGCCTCCTGTCAGGGAGCTGCTAAGGGCGAGAAGGTCCCCTCTGAGCCTTCTTTTCCTCAGTTAACCCCCCGCCCCAGGTCCCTCTGCTGCTCCATTGCCCTTCTGTGGACCTGCTGCAGCCCCTCAATGTCCTAGTGAGGAGCCCAAACCTGACTCCAAGACGCAAGGTGGAGTCCCACTGGTGCCCAGCACAAGGAGAACCAAAGGTTTTCTATTAGATGTGGCTGGGTTCTACCAAACCTCATCCCTAACCAGCTGTGGAGGGGCCTCATCCCTCCCACAGTTGCAAAGTTACAACTAACACGGGAACTGAGAGGTAGCTGCCCCATCCACCACAGAACAGGACGAAGGTGATGGCAGCACTTGGTGGACACCAAGCTGCTTCTCATCCCCTGTCAGGCCTGGGTCATCCCCAGGCGGGGGTTACCTTCACCCAGGATCTCACCTGCTTTGGGCTTCCCGGGATGAGACAAACCACCCAAACCTGCAGAGAGACAGTAACAGCACCAGGAGAAAACCTCTTCTTGTTGTCTGTAAGGCTATTTTTCAAGGCAATTGTTGAGGTAAGCAGAGGTTCGAAGTCAAGGAGACCGGTTGACAAGTTATTTGGAAATAATTTTCTTCAGTAGTAGTGCAAATATTTTACAATCACTGAAACACCAGGTAACAGCCAGGAGAATCAATAAAGGCTTTGGTTCAGGCACATAAAATCATAGAATCATGCTGGCTGGAAAGCACCTCCAGGATCAGCAAGTCCAGAGCTCATCCCAGCAGCTCCCTACACCATGGCCTCAAGGGATGGGGACTCCACCACCTCCTGGGCAGCCTGTTCCAGTGCCCAACCACTCTCCCACCAAAGAACTTCTTCCTAAGATCCAACCTAAACCTCCCCTGATGCAGCTTGAGGCCATTTCCCCGCATCTTATCATTAGGAATTTGAGAGAAGAGACCAGTAGCAGCCTGGCTCCAACCTCCTTTGAGGTAGCTGTAGAGAGCAAGAAGGTCTCCTCTCAGCCTCCTCTTCTCTAGACTAAACAACCCCAGTTCCCTCAGCTGCCCTCCACAGGGCCTGTTCTCCAGCCTCTCTCCCCAGCCTCATTGCCCTTCTCTGGCCCCTCTACGTCCTCCTGATCCTGTGGTGCCCAGAACTGGGCCCAGTACTCAAGGTGTGGTCTCACAAGTGCAGAGGACAGGGGCACCACCACCTCCCTCCTCCTGCCTGTTCCTGGTCCAGGCCAGGATGCCGCTGGCCTGCGTGGCCACGTCCACGCCACCTTTCCATACGACGGACCATCAGGCAGATGAAATGCACAAACATCTTCAGGATATAAGAAGCCAACGCTTCGAAGCATCGCGAGTAAATCCCACTTTATTTGTTTTACAAAGTCAAAAACATACAGATTGTTTAGTCCAATAGCTTCCACGTCGGGTCCAGAGCAAACCAAGCCGCGTGCTCCTGCAGAACGAGTGACCACCGCTCTCCCCACCCCTGTTCCAAAACCCTGGAGAAGACTACGGGACAGGATCTGCGTCTCAGAGTTGATCAGCACCATTGCATCGGTATTCAGGTTTTGTCAATGTACAGAAGTGTCAGCCCCCGCTCACTCCCTCGGTACAACACCCCCCACTTCAAAGGCAGAGCTCAAGGACAGAAAGGGCCTCTGGCTCGTCAAGCACAAGTCACCACAGAACACACCGGGTCGATGCTGTGGCTGTTTGCCCCATGAGGTTCGGCGCCTTTTATGCCAAGAAGAAGGGATGGTGGAGACTCAGAACGACTGGGTGAGTGCAGACAGCAGCGCTGCAGGCTTCTTCCATGCTCAGCTCCCTGCTGCCTGGAGCTGGGTGACTTCAGCCTCGCTGGACTGCTCCATTTGGGAACAGAATGATGGAACAATCCCCCTGAACACCTCAGCTCCCTGCTGCCTGGAGATGGGTGACTTCAGCCTTGCTGGACTGCTCCATTTGGGAACAGAATGATGGAACAATCCCCCTGAACACCTCAGCTCCCTGCTGCCTGGAGCTGGGTGACTTCAGCCGCGCTGGACCGCTCCATTTGGGAACAGAATGATGGAACAAACCCCCTGAACACCTCAGCTCCCTGCTGCCTGGAGCTGGGAGACTTCAGCCTTGCTGGACCAATGCATTGTGGAACAGGATGATGAAACGAACCCCTCAACTTAAACAGCACAGAACCCAAAGTGTTCTGCGCATCAAGACGTTGACTGCTTCTCGCTTGCAGGCTGCCTCAGACACTCAGGACTCGCATGTCCCCCACCAGACAGCATCCCCTCCGCCCAGGAGAAGCCACGCGTCGCCCCAAGCCCTGCGATTGAAGTGCCCATCACCTCGTCGCTCGTGACCAGCAGCGAAGCCCGTTTATCTACCGTGGTATCACCACCCCTCAGGAAGAGCAGGCGCCGGGGTCATAAAAAGGCTACTACAGACGGAGAAGGCTACAGAGCGGTTAGCAGTTCGGACCCGTAGGCAAGAAGCAGGGCTGCAAACGCTCCCCTGCGGGGTGACTCGATGGATATATTTATAGATGAGCGACCACACTCGGTCTGGGGGCTTTGGGCCCATTGCCCTCAAGTCCATCCCAGCGACCTGGACCTGCAGGGAGCACCCACGAGCTGGCAAACCCCTGCAAGCAGCCCACATCCCGAGCTGGGAAGAGGTTCTGTCACCAGTGCCGGGCCACCTTGTGAAAGAAAAACACTCCCTGCCCAGGAGAACGCAAGAGCCGCCGCAGCTCTGCCCCTCCGGCGCAGGGATGCGCTGGCCGTGGCGCCGCCGAGCCAAGCGCGATGTCTGATCAAGTCCACGTGAGCATTTCCGAAAGCACAGAGCGGTTTTAGTGTGAAGCTCCCCCCACCCCTTCCTGGTAGTAGCTATGAACAAATAAAGCCTGGTTTCAAATCACTACTAGAAGCCACCAGCCTCGTTTCACCTCAGAACGAAGCTGTTGGGCTTGTTAGACGGTTGATCTACGACTGAGGAGGTTGAACACGTTGGGTCCGCTCGCCTGGGTGTGGAACCTCCAGGAGTCCCAGGCTTCCCAGATCCAGGTGCCTTCAACTTACTTCTCCTTCATTTTCTTCAGATAACGAGCCCGTACCTGCTTGTTTGTCTTCATGAGGACGTTCATGGCAGTGCAGGTAGGCAGAAGGGACAGGATCCACCCCTAGGAAAGGCCAAGAAGCAAAGAGGAGGGCAAGTCTCAGCCGGTGCTCGGTGAGACCCACCCGCGAGCAGCACACACAGGTGTCCCTGAGCTACAACGACAGGTTATGAACAAAGATATTTCATAATTAACATCATTGTTAGAATCATGGAATCACCATCCTGGCTGGAAAGGCCCTCCAGGATCTTCAAGTCCAGCCCTCAGCCCAACTGCTCCCTAACCCCTACACCGTGGCCTCAAGGGCTCAAGCTACTCGGTTTTTAAACACCTCCAGGGGTGGGGACTCCACCACCTCCCTGGGCAGCCTGTTCCAGTGCCCAAGCTCTCTCTCAGCAAAGAGCTTCTTCCTAAGATCCAGTCTAAACCTCCCCTGACACAACTTGAGGCCATTTCCCCTTGTCCTGTCATTAGGAATTTGGGAGAAGAGCCCAGCAGCAGCCTCTCTACAACCTCCTTTGAGGTAGCTGTAGAGAGCAAGAAGGTCTCCTCTCAGCCTCATCTTCTCTGGACCAAATAACCCCAGTTCCCTCAGCTGTCCTCACAGGGCCTGTTTGCCAGCCCTCTGACCAGCGTCGTTGCCCTTCTTTGCTCCTCCTCCACCACAAAGGACACTTCAGATGCTGATGATGTAGCCGGGGTGACTCACCAGGAGAGCGTGGGGCAGGCACCCGTTGGTCCGGCTCTGCAGCCCCACGGTGCCCAGGGCAGCCCGCACGTACGTCTCCGGGCTGGGCTTGTCGAAGGTCGGCTTGCGGATTTTGGACATCTTGGTGGCCACATAGAAGGGCAGAACGCTCTGCAGGAGGGAGAGAGCGTGTTAAGCAGGGGAAGCTTTCGGATTAGCTCACACATCCATCAAGGAGCTAAGATCATAGAATTACAGAGTCATTCAGGTTGGAAAAGACCCCCAGGATCATCCAGTCCAGCCATCAACCCTACTCCACAAGGTCACCCCAAAACCAGATCCCCCAGCACCACATCTGAGCGACTTTTAAACTCATCCAGGGATGGGGACTCAACCCCCACCCTGGGCAGCCCAGTCCAGGGAGAGCTCAGAAGAAGGAGATGTTGGTTCCAGAGCAGAAGGCTCCTCAGCATGA
Source organism: Rhinopomastus cyanomelas (assembly GCA_013400115.1). Classification (NCBI taxonomy): domain Eukaryota; kingdom Metazoa; phylum Chordata; class Aves; order Bucerotiformes; family Rhinopomastidae; genus Rhinopomastus; species Rhinopomastus cyanomelas. Next base: position 42,030 of record VXBP01006791.1, read on the forward strand.
GGTGGCCATCTCAAAACTCTGTACATTCAGGCAAGTTACCTGATCCTCCTTTTATCTGCAGTGTTCCTCTGCTCAGAACAGACTCCATCAGCAACTGCACTACCCAGTTAAGCCACTGGATAGCATGAAGGGGCAAGCAATGGTGCTTGAGGATCACAGAATCACAGAGCATTAGGGACTGGAAGGGACCCCCCAGCCATGTTCCTGTGTGACTGGATCTAGGGGATCCTGCTGTGGTGGGGGGACTGGACTGGAAGATCTCTCGAGGTCCCTTCCAGTCCTTAACCTTCTGGGATTCTGTGTAACAGCACACTCCAGGAGAAGCTGTCCAGCCAGGCCTTCCACAGAGCTGCACACAGTTTTGTGACTCTCTCACCCTTAGGGGGTCCATGACCACCACCAGCTAGGATCAAACAATCCCAAGCCCCATCAGCTCGTGGTTTCTGTGGCTGTCTCCCAGTCACTGAGGAAATGGTTAACAGCACCAGAGGAAGTCCTCATCCTGAACGTGTGTCACCTTTAGGGTCTCTTCCAACCTGCAGGAGTCTAGGATTCTCTGAGAACATGCTGACTCCTTTCACTCCCTCCCTGGGAGAAGACAGACTCCACTCACCTGCACGATGACGCCCTTGCTCTTGTACTCTGCGTGGAGCCCCCGCGAGAAGTAATCCACAAACGCCTGCCGAGGGAAGAGGGGAAACACCTTCAGACAGACGTTCTCAGTGCACTGAAGTTCCTGCTTAGGGGTCAGAGACAACAAGCTGAGGGTTTCAAAGAAACTCTGCAAAGCTGAGCGATGGCCTCTGAACAGAAACCCTTCGCTCTCAGAGAGAAGGAGGCTCCATCGAAACACATCGAAGGCTTCGCGGTGCCGAAGGGAAGGATCTATTACGTGAAGCCTAGTTAAGAAAAGGAACCACGGCAGCAGGGGATCAACATGGCTCCTAACCAAGGGCAGCATTGGGTCCTGTCAAAGGGCAGCGGGTGTGAGCTGGAGCAGAGGAGGTTCCACATCAGTGTGAGAAGGACCTTGTTCCCAGTGAGGGTGCCAGAGCCCTGGCAGGGGCTGCCCAGGGGGTGGTGGAGTCTCCTTCTCTGGAGACGTTTCAAACCCACCTGGACTGTTCCTGTGTGATTGGATCTAGGGGATCCTGCTGTGTTGGGGGGTTGGACTGGGTGATCCTTAGATGTTAAACTCAGCCAACATCCTTCCTCAAGCTAAGCTGCACCACCTCCTGGTCCATGCAGGAGGAGAACGCACAATGTAAGTCCCTTCCATGCCACTAAACCGTTCCACTCAACTCCCTCTTGACCTTCCACGAGTGGGGAGCTGGTTGGAAAGCCTCTAGTTCATGAAAGCACCACTAGATGGACACCACAACACTCGCTCCTGCAGCGCTGGGCTGGGTGGAGAAGAACACCTACCTTGGTGGCCGAGTAGAGGCTGAGCAGCGGCGCTGGGTACATGCCGCTAGCAGAGGAGATGTTCAGGATCGCGCCTCTGGATCTGAAAGGCAGTGGGGGACTTACTGTCATCAAACAAAGGGAACATCTTCTGTTAAAGAAAACCTTTGGGATGCAAGTGACAGCAAGGGCGGCTTCAAACCCAACCAAACCCAGCATGCAAAGGCACCGACTTGCCTTCAGACATGGTCTGAGTACTGAGGCAGCTGGTGTGCACCAGGAGCTTCTCTGGCTCTACTGGAGTGTGAGCTGCTCACACCCACTAGGCTTCATCACCCAAACCCCATCAGTGATGCTAACGGCACCAACCCAAAGGGCAACTTCAATCTCAGGCTGAGGCAGCAGAAATGGCAACACGGGTTTATGGTGTTTACCCTTGGATCATAGAACCATTCAGGTTGGAAAAGACCCCTGGGATCATCAAGTCCAACCATCAACCCCACTCTACAAGGTCACCCCTAAACCAGATCCCCCAACACCATATCTCAGCGACTTTCAAACTCATCCAGGGATGGGGACACCATCCCGGGCAGCCCATTCCAGGGCTTGACCACTCTCTCCAGAAGAGTTGCTTCCTGATGTGTGGTCTGACCCTCCCCTGGTGGAGCTGGAAGCCCTTCCCTCTGCTTCTGTCACTACTGGCCTGTGAGAAGAGCCCAGCACCAGCATGTCTGCAGGGTCCTTTCAGATAGTTGTAGAGAGCTGTAAGGTTTCCCCTCAGCCTCCTCTTCCTCAAGCAGCCCCAACTCTCTCCATCTCTCCTCATCAGGTTGATTCTCCAGGCCCTTCCCCAGCTTTGTTGCCCTCTTCTGCCCTCAGTCCAGCCCCCTGATGTCTCCCTTGTACTGAGATGCCCACAACAGAACCCAGGACTCAAGGTGCAGCCTTCTGTCTGACTGGATCTTAGGAAGAAGCTCTTTGCTGAGAGTGGCTGGGCACTGGAACAGGCTGCCCAGGGAAGAGGTCGAGTCCCCGTCCATGGAGGGGTTTACAAACTGAGTAGCTCGAGCCCTTGAGGCCACGGTTGCCGGGCTGGGGAGCTGCTGGGCTGGGCTTGCTGCTGGTGGCGGCCCTTTCCAGCCAGGATGCCTCCACGACTCTAGGACCAGAGAGGGACCCACACCCTCACACCTCCCCAGCAGTCTACCTTAAGCGGTCCAGCGCCGGCGAGGCTATATTTAGCCATCTCCCCGTTGCTGTGGCAACCGGAGCCGGCTCCAGCCGCACGCCGAGTGGAAAGAGCAAAGCTTCCTCTCTAATGTCATTATGCACTTGCTCCTTCCCCGGCCATAAACGCCAGCGCTTGAGATCTGGCTAGAAGCAGTCAGCTGAGCTCTGCTGTGGCCGGCCTTTGGGAGGGGTTTTGTCTCCCCCCACATTCCTGAAGACATCCAGCCTGGATTCTTGGTTCCATGAGCCTCCCTCCTTAGGGAAGAGCTGGGAAATGTGCAGAATCCCAGTATCATTGAGGTTGGAGAAGCCCTCTGAGCTCAGCCAGCCCAGGACCTAACATCACCACACTGGCCACACCAGGGCACTAAGGGCCACAGCCAGGCTGGCCTTCAACACCTCCAGGGATGGGACTGCCCTAAGCAGTCCAGTCCAGGCTCTGGTCACCCTTTGCTTGAGGAAGGGCTTCCTGACATCCAGCCTAACCCTCCCCTGCAGCTTCAGGCCCTGCTCTCTCATTCTGGTGCTGGTTGCCTGGGAGAAGAGCCTGACCCTCACCTGACTACAACCTCCCTTCAGGGAGCTGGAGAGAGGCAGGACATCCTCGCTGAGCCTCCTCTTCTCCAGGCTAAACACCCCCAGCTCCCTCAGCCTCTTCTGATCAGACTTCCCTTCCAGTCCCTTCCCAAACCTGCTCCAGCCCCTCCATCTTTTTCTTAAAGTGAGGGGCCCAGCACTGCCCACAGTACTTGAGGGGAGACCTCCCCAGTGCCCAGTAGAGGGGGAGACTGACATCCCTAGTCCTGCTGGCCACACTATTGCTGATCCAAGCCAGGACGCCATTGGTCTTCCAGGCCACCTGAGCACCCTCCTGGCTCCTGTTCAGCCAGTTGTCACCCAGTCCTGCCAGGCTGCTCCCCAGCCCCTCATCCCTCAGCCTGTAGCTGCAGGGGTTTCTTGTGGCCAAAGGGTAGGACTGCAGGACTCAGTCACACCTCAGAGCAACAGCTTGTGTAAGGGCCACACGATGCTTGGGATCATAAACCATCACTTTAAGTGTTTGAAGCGCAGGAGAGGAGCCAGGGCAGAGGATCTAGGTGCCACCAGCACAAGTGACACTCATCCAGCACCACAGACCAACCAGGCAGAGCCATACATGTCCTCCTGACAGTCCTAGAGCACGGAAAACGTGCTCTGGTTCCACCACATCATCACCAGAAACCCAGCTCTTGGACAGCCAAAGCACCACAGCAAGCTGTGAGTGCAGTGTTGTGTCCACCTACCTGCTCGCCTGCCTCAGCAAGGAGGAACGATGCCGTTCCCACTCTGGTTTCGTTCCCCGAGCCTGGAGCCCATTTTCCTAACCCGTGTCTATGGACAGCCTTGGATGCGCCGGGCATCCACGTCCTCCCGTGGCTACGGGCTGTGGGCTGTGACTGTGCAGGAGCTGGTGGCTGGAGACTCTGCTCCTGTGCTTCGCAGACCCAAGTGACTTCACAAAACCAAACGGAAAACAAAAGCTTTTCCAAATAGCTTTCCTTGGAAGAGAAAGCAAAGCCCTTCTTCAGAGGGAGCACATCTGACCTGGCTCCTGGCACAGAGGAGAAAGGAGCTTGGGTTCCGTTGGGATCTGGGGTTTGGGTTTTGTACCACTGTTCACCTTTTCTTTCCAAGCTAATTCCTGAGCTCTCAGCCTCGAGGTCCCTGAGCTCTCGAGCCTTCAGGTCCCCGAGCCCTCAAGCCTTGAAGTCCCTGAGCTCTCAGCCTTGAGGCCCCTGATGTAGCCACCTCATTAGCAGAAGTAGGAAACAGGGCCTGGGGTGCCCAAGGGCAGGCAGACCCAGATGGCTGCAGGATCTGGGTTAATAGGGAACAGAAAACCCCACATGGGATATTCTGTAGGGAGACTACACGGCACGAGGGGCTCAAGAGGCCAGCTCTGCCGAACAGGTGACCATGACATTTCTTTATCTAAAGAAGAAACCGAGCTTCAAAGACCCAAAGGTTGGTCACGAACCACCATTAAGTCCTTCAGAAGCCAGTTGGCTTTGGTCATGTTGGCGTCTTCAGAAGGTGGTGGTTTCACAAGAGGGCAGGTCCCTCCATCCATCACTAAGCACGTGTGGGTAAGGAGTAACAAACCCCGAGCAGCCACCACCCTGGCAATCCTGCTACCCTCATCCTCTGCTACAGCTTTGTAGGACACATGGTGCCCTCACCCCAGTGCTCTGCACCTTGGGTTCTGCTTCCCAATGGTTGGGTGCCCGTGAGCTGGAAACCAGCCTGAAGAGACCCTACAGGAGCAGCACAGCCCCGAGCCGTGGCCGCGAGCTGGCTGGGACGTCGGCACACGTCTGCGCCTGCCGGGGCGGCACCGGTGTGCTCTGAAAAGAGCTGCTCTCCAGTCCTTCTCCTCCCAAGGATCAGAGCCCATCCCTCAACACGCCTCCCACTGGATCCTGGGAGCACATTCTTTGCCTCCATTTTACTTACAATGACTTGGAGAAACGGCCTGAAGAAGGTTATTCCCAGGAACTGTAACCACCCCCTCAGAATAGCTGGTTGTTGAGCTAGTGCTGATGAGTCAGACGGGCTTTTTAATTCTGCTCTAAAAGGAATCACCACAACAGTGGGGAAGGGAGAGGGAAAATAAAAAGGGAATCGAGTGGAAACGGCTTCCACCGTCTGATGATTCATGCGCCATCAGCGTGACTCACCCGGCATGGCTCTGGCATTAAAACATGGGGACTGGACTGATTAGTCACAGTAATGAATTTTTCAAGAAAGGATTCTCCCCTATAAATAAGGATGACTTTGTCTGGATGGTGCTGTTGGCGTGACTCACCTTTCCAGCATGCCGGGCAGCACCAGGCGTGTCATCTGCAGAAAGAAAACACTCGTGACGGCTCGGGACGCAGACAGCAGACAGCCAGGGACCCGGGGAAACCTCTCCTCCACCTGCAGCCGCCCCCTCGGCCCCGACCCCGCAGCACCAGCCACCAGACTTTGCGTGGGCAGGTTATTTTTATTCTACCTGGATGACTTGGCTCTGTCGAGCTGGAGCTGGTGAACCCGGCCAGCTGGTAGCAGAAGCGCAGCAGGAGTCAATGGAAAGGCAGGAGCGACCGCGCTTGGGCTGGGATCAGTGAACTGCTGGGTTTAGGTTCAAAATGAACCCCAGAACATCAGGGATGGGAAGGGACCTCTAAAGACCATCCAGTCCAGTCCCCCTGCCAGAGCAGGGTCCCCTAGATCTAGTCCAAGCCAAAAGAACTACCTGCATTGGCCAGGAATCACGGAGCAGCAAGAGCACCAGACAGAACTAGCAAAGAGAATTCTCCTAACACTGTGGTTCCTATGGAAAGCACTTCAGTCCCCCAAACCTTTCTTTGCTGATTACATAGGGAAGAACAGTTCTGGGCCCCTCAGTTGCAGAAGGACACAGAGCTGCTGGAGAGAGCCCAGCATAGAGCCACAGGGATGATGAAGGGAGGGGAGCATCTCCCTGCTGAGGAGAGGCTGAGGGAGCTGGGGCTCTGGAGCTGGGAAAAAGGAGCCTGAGGGGTGACCCCATGGATGTTGATCGGTATGGACAGGGTGGGTGTCAGGAGGATGGAGCCAGGCTCTGCTCAGGGGCAGCGGGTGTGAGCTGGAGCAGAGGAGGTTCCCCATCAGTGTGAGAAGGACCTTGTTCCCAGGGAGGGTGCCAGAGCCCTGGCAGGGTCTGCCCAGGGGGGTTGTGGAGTCTCCTTCTCTGGAGACATTTCAAACCCTCCTGGCCCTGTTCCTGTGTGACTGGATCTAGGGGATCCTGCTGTGGCAGGGGGATTGGACTGGGTGATCTTTGGAGGTCCCTTCCAATCCCTAATGTTCTGGGATGCTGTGAATGCAAACAGCATGGAATTTTCACCTCTTCTCAAGGGCTCCCACCACAGCTCTGGAGAACACGGTGAGGGCTGGCTGACAAGCCCTGAGCAGTGCTGGCATCGCTACCCAGTCACCTCCGCAGCCTAAAAACCCTGAAGTAGTTGAGTAACACGGGAAGAACAGCCAGGCAGAAGGAATCCATCGGCACATCCAGGCACAGAAACCAGCACGATGGCAGCAGACTGCCTGCACTGCAGTCGCCCTCATGTAGGGCTGCACCTGAGCTGGGGTTTGTCGCTGTGCTCTGACGTTTGCATCACAAAGCAGCCTCTCTGGAAGCAGAGAGAAGAACTCAGATGGGGGAAGACTGAGACAAGACCGTAGGAAGAAATCCCTTCCTGTGGGGGTGCTGAGGCACTGGAGCAGGTTGCCCTGGGAGGTTGTGGATGGATGTCCCCTCCCCTAGAAGTGTTCAAGACTAGACCGAATGGGACCCTGGGCAAGCTGGTCTGGTGAGTGGTGGACTGCCTGTGGCAGGGGCTTTGGAACTGGATGATCTCTGAGGTCCCTTCCAGCCAGAGCCGTTCTGTGGCTCTGTGACGCCAAACTTGCCGCTGGCTGCAGCTGACAGGCAAAGGAAGCAATGAAGTAGGGCTGTGGGGGCTGTATCTTCTTGGCATCTCCCCCACAGAACAGGTTCTGCAGCACCACAGCCTCCAGACCTTCAGTGCCATCCCAAAACCAGCTGCTGAACCTTCCAGCGCTGCCCCACAAGTCAGACCCAATAGCCAGAGGGAGCCAACAGCACCAGGCTGAACACATCTGATGCAGCTTCAACGACAAACCCTCTCCTGCCAAGTCTTAAGTCTGCAGGGGGGCTTCTATAAGCCACTGCTTGAAGAGGTGTGGGAACCACCGAGTCGCGCTGAAGGATCAGCAACGATTTGGGCTGATTTCAAGAGGAGCTCAGGACTGACAGATCTTTTAGCTGGTGGGAGCTTTGCCCTCCTTTGGACAACCTGTAAATGGGGGAGAAACCAGTTCAGGACGTTCTGCTGCAATGCAGCGGGGACCCCACATTGAGGGCTTTGTCCCAGCTGGTGACCAGGAGACCTTAGAGCAGCTTCCAGCACCTGAGGGGCTGCAGGAAAGCTGGAGAGGTGCTTTTTCAGAGGGGTTCTGGTGCCAGGACAAAGGTTCAGGCTAAAAGAAGGGAGATTGAGATGAGCTCTGAGGCGGAAGCTCCTCCCTGTGAGGATGCTGAGGCCCTGGAACAGGTTGCCCAGGGAGGCTGTGGCTGCTTCACCCCGGCAGCATCCGAGGGCAGGTTGGCTGGGGCTGTGGGCACCCCGGTGAGAAGAGCCCGGCAGGCAGAGGAGGATTTCGGCATCGCTGCCGTTTGTTTTCCATCAAGCCCAATGTTTTGAGGGAGTTTCCCAAACCCGTGAAACGGGGCAAAACAGCTTTTCCTCTCTGCCTTCCTCCACCGTGCGACGTGTGAGCAGAGGACGGGGAAGGCGCCCAAGCCCGACTGCGACAAGCGGCTCCGCCGGCAGACGGCGGCTCCCTGAGTCAGCCTCGCCTCCCGCAGCCAAGCCCGCGCTCAGCCCGTGCCAGCGCTCCGCCGGCGGGGCGCACGCCCAGAGCACTCCCAGCGCCAGCCCAAACCCAAACGTGGCTCTGCCAGTAGAGCACCAGCGTTCGCACGAGCTCGGCTGCTCTTCACCCAGTACAACCCAGTGGGTGACTCCAGTCTGGGAGAGCTGCGCGCTCGGGCGTCGAGCAGGTCAGCAACACGCGACTGGGAGCAAACAAGTGTCTCTAACCCTGGCTGATTCTGTGACCTGGTCTAGGGGATCCTGCTCTGGCAGGGGGATTGGACTGGATGATCTTTCAAGGTCCCTTCCAATCCCTAATGATTCCATGATTCTGTGACTCTCTCTCTCAGGTAAATAACCCACGTTGTGATCAGATGCTCCTTTCGTAACGGGGGCTGTCGGAGAGTCACACAGAATCATAGGACCACTCAGGCTGGAAAAGACCCCTGGGATCAGCCAGTCCAAGCATCAGCCCCACTCTACAAGGTCACCCCCAAACCAGATCCCCCAACACCACATCTCAGCAACTTTCAAACTCATCCAGGGATGGAGACTCATCCCCCACCCTGGGCAGCCCATCCCAGGGCCTGACCACTCTCTCCAGGAAGAATCTCTTCCTGATGGCCAGTCTGACCCTCCCCTGGTGGAGCTTGAAGCCCTTCCCTCTGCTGCTGTCACTGTTTACCTGTTGGAAGAGCCCAGCACCAGCATCTCCACAGTGTCCTTTCAGATGGTTGTAGAGAGCGATGAGGTCTCCCCTCAGCCTCCTCTTCCTCAGATTAGACAGCCCCAACTCTCTCCATCCCTCCTCATCAGATTTATACTCCAGGCCCTTCCCAGCTTTGTTCCCCTCCTCTGCCCTTGCTCCAGCCCCTCGATGTCTCTAAAGGATCATTAAGGTTGGGAGAGACCTCCAAGATCATACAATAGAATCACAGAATCAAGGTAGGAAGAGACCTCCAAGACCATCCAGTCCAACAATCAACCCAACCCTGGCCCCCAGGGTCACAGCTACTTGGGTGTTTGAACCCCTCCAGGGCCGGTGACTCTCCCCCTCCCTGGGCAGCCTGTTCCAACTCTGATGACCACTCTGTCAGGGAAGAGGTTGCTCCTGACGTCCAGCCTAGTCCTCCCTGGGCACAACTTGAGGCCATTTCCTCTTGTCCCATCGCTGGTGACTGGGTAGGAGATACCAACCTTGTCCTCTCCACGCCCTCCTTTCAGGCAGCTGTGCAGAGCAGTAAGGTCACCCCTATCCCACTCTCAACTTCAAAGCCAGCAAAGCGGGAAGCGGCAGCGTTTAATTCCTCCCTGTGAACCAGTGACACCCACAACCACCTTCACACAAGACTTGCTGCTCCTCCTCCGAGTGCTGGCAACCTTCCCTCTCTGTTCTAAACTCCTCTTATGCACTTGGCTACCTCATCACCCCCCTTAGACGATGACTTTGAATATAAAGAGCCTCTTGGCTAGACCAGCCCACGCACACGATGATCTCAAGAGCTGCCGCTTCCCTCTGAATGATGTCCCACCTGCCGCCAGCAGCTCCGGGACAAAAGTTCACCAAGGGGTCTAGCAACCAGCCCCTCATGTCCAGGGTGGTACCTTTAGAGCCCTGGACTGAGCCGGGACCTCAGGGCATTGATGGCCAAATCACGTTTGTCTAATCATCCAGTCCCATCCTCCTGCCACAGCAGGATCCCCCAGACCCAGTTGGACAGAAACATGTCCAGGTGGGTTTGAAATGTCTCCAGAAAAGGAGACTCCACAGCCCCCCTGGGCAGCCCCTTCCAAGGCTCTGCCTCTCACGTGAACCCTCATGATGTCAGGGTCTTCTAAAATACTGAGCAAAACATCCACAGGCTCACCCCCTCCCGAGCTGCTCCTCTCCAAAGCACTGAGCGTCACGTGCGCCAACGGGGTAACCACCCAGCACGCTCGAGCTGGGGGACCTCCTCGAGGCTGGAAGCTTCTGCTCAGGCTGACTGCACCCTGAGTTTGTGGTCAAGAAACGTTTCCAGACAGCATGCAGAGCACCTCAGGGACTCCTTACGCTGTGAAGACACCTATGCTGGACGTGTTCCTGCACAACTTGGTCTAGACGATCCTGCTGGGGCCGGGGGATTGGACTGGATGATGTTTCAAGGTCCCTTCCAACCCCTAATGATTCTATGCTGGAACACACCGGGGCTGAAAGGATGCCAGCGGTACGAGATGCTGTGGGATGGTTTTGTTCAGTGCTGATCATAAACACGATGACTCAAGCCACACAGCAGCACTGAGACCAAAGTGTTGATGAAGAGAGGGGAGCATCTCCCTGCTGAGGAAAGGCTGAGGGAGTTGGGAAAGAAGGAGCCTGAGGGGTGACCCCATGGATGTTGATCAATATGGGAAGAGTGGATGTCAGGAGGATGGAGCCAGGCTCCGCTCAGGGGCACCCAGTGACAGGACAAGGGGCAGCGGGTGTCAGCTGGAGCAGAGGAGGTGCCACATCAATCTGAGAAGGACCTTCTTCCCAGTGAGGGTGCCAGGGCCCTGGCAGGGGCTGCCCAGGAGGGTTGTGGAGTCCCTTTCTGTGGAGACATTTCAAACCCATCTGGCCATGTTCCCGTGTGACTGGATCTGGGGGATCCTGCTGTGTCAGGAGGACTGGGCTGGATGATCTTTCGAGATCCCTTCCAACCCTAATGTCCTGTGATGCTGTGTAAGCAGTTGCATCCCTAGGTTTTGAGGTGTGCACCAGGTTAAAGCTGACCTCAGCTCTTCCTCTAACCTGCCGGCAGGGTACAGAAACACCTCCTGGAGCAGTTCACCTCGAAGTTCTCCGCTCTGCAGCAGGCTGCAGGCAGCCAGAGCCCAGGGCTTCAATCACTGGGTACTGCACTCCCTCTGCTGGCACCGCTCAGATCCGGCACCTCAGCCTCCAGGTGACACCCGACTCTTCCACTCAGCTACCCCCTGCTCCTGTTACAACAGGTCCTTCCACACCAGAACGCTCTCGGGGTGCCCACTGGCTCCCCCAGGGAAACCTTGCAGGGGCACAACAGGCCACCACAGTCCTTCCTGGTCAACTACAGTTTTTATCAGACCAGCAGCAGTTGCTTTCGAGGTGAGAAGTTCCTCAAGCCCCCCTGTTGTAGGGTTTCTAACTCCACAACAAGCCCTTCTAAGAAAAAACACCCACAGAAGCAGGAGATAGCGGCAGCCAGCTGGCACTAACAGCCCCGATCAGTGGGGACACCTCACCTCACCTTCAAACGTCACTGTTTCAAGAGGTTCTGCATCTCTCTGGGACCAAACCACCTCCAGGTGGGACTCTGGACTTGGCCTGATCAGAGCAGCTGCACCAAAGTCAAACCACAGACTCCCAGAAGGGGTTGGAAGGGATCTCTGAAGATCACCTAGTCGAACCCCCTGGTAGGACAGCACCACCCACAGCAGAAATCTTTCTAGTCAGCATTGAAACACCTCAAGTCTTGGCTTTGAGATCAAAGGCTGATCCTTGGCAAACCCACGTCATTGCGTAGGAGAAGCGAGCGGGGTTTTCCTTCTAGAACCTTTCAGTGCCTTCTCACTTCAAGTGCTGACAGGGGAGCTCTTACCTTACAGACAGACATGATGTTAATGTTGATCATTTTGTTGATGGTCTGCAAGAAAACAGAGTTTTGGGGGGTCATTCAAGGTTCTCTGATCCATATTTACCCACCCACCAGGCTGTGTTTTGCTCTTCCCTGCTTCCTGACTGGTTTAGGGAGCTGGGGTGGAGTCTGAGGTCTGAAAACAAGGGGTCTGCTCAGGATCTTCACGATGTTGAAGAACTTGTTTGAATCACAGAACATGAGGGATTGGAAGGGACCTCAAAGGACTATCCAGTCCAATCACCCTGCCAAAGCAGGATCCCCCAGACCAACCCACAACAGCCATCAGCACTTCAGCAGAAGACACCAACCTGCAGCGGACACCCCAGGCTACAGGGGTCTGGGACACCAGGCACCAGAGGAATTGCTGAGGATGAGGACTTCAGCATCCTCAGCACAACCCAGCCCGTCCCCACATCACAAGGGACGCGTTTCAGTGTCACAGCTTGTCTAGTTAGGAACTGGTTTCCCTTCAGCCACTGCAGAGCTCCACCCCGAAGCCAGAGCAGGGGATGGACAACATCCTGGAAGGACCACAGGCAGGAGTGGAGTTCAGATGGGAAACCCTTCGTTCTGGTCAGAAAACCTTGCTCCGTGGAGTTCCACCTGTCATGATCCCGACAGACCCGCCCAGCGTCTAGGGCTGCTCCCGAGAACCCCAGGAGGTACCACAACAGCACCCACCTTGTCCAGGTCCGGGACATCAAGGAAGTATTCGGGATATTCATACGAGATCCCCACGTTGTTGACTGGAAGGAAAGGAGGGAGTTTTCATTAGGATCAGGCTCCCATTAAGGGCAATTATCAAGCTCTGGAAGAGCTGCATCCCTTCCAGCCTCCATCCCAAACACCCCACTGTCACTTCTCCAGGGAAGAGCTGCCACGACCAGCAGGTCAGACCCATCCTCCACCTTGTTCCTGGTCTTTGAGGTCCATCGAGGATGTCACCAAAGCACGGGGCTCTGCACAGAGTCCCAAGCCCAGGAAAAGCTGTCGGTGCCTGGCAGTCACTCTGTTTAATGTGGTTTTTAATATCAATAAAGAAACACAAAGTGAAAGGAGACAGAAAAGCCTCTCTGGCCAGTCACCCCAGGGCGTTTCCAGCCACCCCTGGTGCCCGAGGGCTGCACACGTCACCCAGGGCTTTGGGACAGGCTCCATCATACTCCCCAGCTCCCAGGGTGGGAAGGAGCAGGGGCAGGGGAGTGCAGAGCCCCCCGGCCCAACCGTCTCGGTCTGTCTGTCAGTAGATGGCAGCAGGAGGCCGGGTGGCTGCAGCGCTCAGGGCTGGAGGGTCCCCAGAGGGTCCCTGGGGAGCAGCTGGTGCTGGGGGATCCTGCTCTGCTCTGAGGAACCAGGAATTTGCTGCAGCAAAGCCCCCCAACCCCCTTCCCCTCAGAAAATTCATGGGGAGAACGGATGAATTACTTGAGCTGCTGGAGAGAGCCCAGTGCAGAGCCACAGGGGTGATGGAGGGAGGGGAGCATCTCCCTGCTGAGGAAGGGCTGAGGGAGCTGGGAAAAAAGGAGAGTGAGGGGTGACCCCATGGATGTTGATCAATATGTGAAGGGTGGGTGTCAGGAGGATGGAGCCAGGCTCTGCTCAGGGGCACCCAGTGACAGGACAAGGGGCAGTGGGTGTGAGCTGGAGCAGAAGAGGTTCCACATCAGTGTGAGAAGGACCTTTGTCATGGTGAGGGTGCGAGAGCCCTGGCAGGGGCTGCCCAGGGGGGTTGTGGAGTCTCCTTCTCAAACCCACCTGACCCTGGTCCTGTGCACTGGATCTAGGGGATCCTGCTGTGTCAGAAGGACTGGACTGGATGATCTTTGGAGGTCCCTTCCAACCCCTAATGCTCTAGGATTCCGTGTAACTGAGGCTTTTTGAAATTATTTCCTATTTTTAGGTTTTGTCCAGCAACATGAACCCCTGCCCCCCTCCCCCAAACTCGGGGAGAACTTCCAGTGCCCTGAGAAGGTGACGACGCTCTGCAGCCTCCCCTGCCTCCAACTTCATAAAAGCATCTCGATCCAGAGCCCAAAAATAAAACAGATCAAAAAAGCCCCAGCAAGCAAACGGGATCTCCGCTCACGAAGCGTCTGTGGCTCATCTTACGCAAGAGAATCGGGTGACAACCGGTTGCTGTGGCAACACTTTACATTTCTATAGTGTCTCGCACACCCCAGAGGATCCCCCCCGGCGCTACGGATGATGCTGGAGGCGCCGGGTACCTCGGGGCAGCAGGCTGGGGTACAGAAACCCCTGAAAGAAGGTTATTTTTAAAAACAAATGATATTAAATAAGAACAGAAGAGCCCCGACGCTGCCCAGCCCCAGAGGTAGCGAGGTACCAGCAGGGGCGAAGGGAGCCACGCGGCCGAGGCTCCAGCCAAGTGAATGAAGTTCATTCAGAGATTCCTCTCAGCCCAGCTCCCCGGGAGTATTTATGGAAACGCTCCAGCCCATCAGTCACATCGCATCTTCCCGATTCATAACTTTTAGGTGACCTTTAACAGACACGGAACGGAGGGGATCGGGGCAGCTGGCAAATCCCCAGCAGACAGCTGCTCTAGCTAAACAGAGAGGCGTTCTTAAAGAGGAAGGAGGTTCCCATCGTGCCAGATCTTTCCCTTCTTTGCACCCTAAAAATCAACTGACTTTCAGTCCGTCTCTCTGGGAAGGGTCCTGGCTACCAAGTGGGGCTGCGAGCTGGGACCGAGCAGGGTCACTCTCTGCCAGTTCAGGATGTTGCTGTGATTCACACTGCAGGGACACAGCCTGAAAGCAAAGGACAACCAAAGCAGCTTTCACTCCCTGCAGGTGATTTTCCCTGCAGAAAGGTGGGTAAAGGCTGCTGGCTACCAAGTGTGGCTGGAGGTTGGGACCGACCGGGGTTCTCCCCTCCAGGCTCAGAACGTTGCTGCGATTCACACTGCAGGGATGCAGCATGAAAGCAAAGGACAACCAAAGCAGCTTCCAGTCCCTGCAGGCGACCTTCCCTGCAGAAAGGTGGGTACCCAGAGGGCCAGGCAGTGGCCAGCTCAGCCCCCTTCGGCGCACGGCAGTGCCTGGCGAGGAGGAAGCCTTCCCACCTCTGCCTGCTGAGCGCCCTGCAGGCAGCACATGTTCCCAGTCACTGACAGACGCTGTTTTGAACACACACCAAAACATTATGCAAACTCTCCTAGCCTTCCTACGTGGGTGAGAAGCAGCTTCCAAATAAGAAGTTTACAGGGATTTCGATCCGTAAGGGCTTCGCTCCGGCTCTGGGTGGCTACGGAACCGCGCGATGCGAGCGCCGCACGCGGAGGCTCCCTCGGGGTGGGGGACGTAACACCGATGGGCATCGGCCACCGGCTGCTGCCTGCCTGGAAGGAGGAAACGTGCTGCAACCAGGGGCCTCGGCCCTCGTGGCTGCTCTCACCTGAACCCTACAGCTCTCCTCCCACAAACGCGATCAGCACCAGCTCTGATCTGCACCGCAAGAGAATTTGAGATGTCAGAATGTGACTAATGGCCACAAAAGAAATGAAGAGCAGGTCCTTCTGGAGCAGCCACCACCTGGTGCCGACAAAGTCCACTGGAGGGTTGGTCTCTGTTATGCTGGGGAAATGCAAAGCCCTACACAGGGTGTTTTCTGGAGATACCAGGCACGAGCTCTACTGAAACTGCCCGTGGTTAGTTAGAAAACACAGAATCACAGAGCATTAGGGGTTGGAAGGGGCCTCCAAAGACCACCCAGTCCAATCCCCCTCAACAGCAGGATCCCCTACACCCAGTCTGACAGGAACAGCCATGGGGGGTTTGAAATGTCTCCAGACAAGGAGACTGCAGAACCCCCTTGGGCAGCCCCTGCCAGGGCTCTGGCACCCTCACTGGGAACAAGGTCCTTCTTACACTGATGTGGAACCTCCTCTGCTCTAGCTGACACCCGCTGCCCCTTGTCCTGTCACTGGGTGCCCCTGGGCAGAGCCTGGCTCCATCCTCCTGGCCACCAGCTGGGCAGGAGATGCCCAAAGGATTCTGGGCTCCATCCTTCCCTGTCACTTTTAACTGAGGTTTGACAGATCCATTTTCTCCACCATTATTTGCAGGCATCATGCAACAAGGTCCATCCATCAGCAGCAAAGTTCACTACAAGCCTCCACCACGTCTGATGCCTCAGCCTGGACCATCGTGGGTTCGACCACCACTGCAGAAACGGAGGCACCCCAGTTTCTGGGGTTTGCTGGGAGCTCTTTGCTGCTCATTGAGGGGGGAAGTGTGCTTTGGGATTTGCAAGCCCCAGATAACCCTACTGAAGGTTTCACCACAGAAATATGGGACGTTCACAGCTGTTTGTGCTGTGGAGGACAGAACCAGACAACAGCCAAGCATCTGCCTTTGCTCTGCTGTCCAGGAAAGATTCAGGTAAACCAACAGGTTTAAATGTTTCTTAAATACAAGACCTGGATCAAAGGGATTCTGTGATTACTTGGTCCCTTCACAGACACCACGGGCCCTCCTGGGGCACCACAAACCAGCAGGAGAGCTGCAGCTGCCCAGCTAGCCCAGGACTTGCCAGGTTACTCGATGCTGCTCCCTAACAATTCCATTTGAACAGCTCTGTAACCAAAAGTCAACAGTTTTCCTTCCGGGCGCCGCTGCTAAACTGGGTCCAAGGGTCTAAGCCGGTGTGAGGAGCCTGAGCAACTGTGCAACAGCCCATGGGAGACACAGAAGGGGCATCCCAGCTCCTGGCACCCACAGCAGCTCCACTGCAGGTGGGCCTAGGCAAGGACCAGCACGGCTTCGGCCGGGCAAAGGGCACCTCCTGCCAACTGGCTCCCACAAACTCCACCAGGGGAGGACAGAGCGGGGAGGTACCAACCTAAAACACCGATCTCCAGACCTTCCAACCCTGCCTGGATCCTGGTGTAAATATCCTCTTGCTCTCCGAAGTCTGCCACGATGATTTTGGTCTCCACCTTGTGCTTCTCCTCTAGAAATGAAAAGAAGAGGTTGAAGAGTTGAGTTGGCAGTCAGGAATCAGGCTGGTCACTGTGGCTCTACAAAACCCTGTGCTCAGGTGCACGAGGCGCTGTGGGCCGGGTGAAACAAGCCCTCACTCCCGGGGCCAGCGGGAGCCTCGTGGGAGCCCAGCCGGGACGGGGAACACGAAGAGCCGAGCTCCAAGAGCTTGGACACGCCGGCACCGCCATCCTGAGCGCGACGGGGAAGACGCACGTCGCCGGGCGCCTTTCCGAGGGGAAGGAGACCTCACGGAGCAAGTGACCCCCCTCCGTGGGATGAACAACAGTGAACTGAAGTCAGCGGCAGGTCCTCGCGGAGTCTGCCCGCCGGGCACCCGCGCGGCAGCGCCAGGAGCACGCGGCAGCTCCTTGCCCCCAGCGCCATTGAGAAAAGCGGTGCCGGGCTAGCGGCAAGGAGCCATTCACAAAAACCCCGAGCCCAGGCAGCCCCGCTCCCATGATGCTCCTTCCCATTCACGGGAAAGCCGCGGCTCCCATGATCCCGCCGTCCATTCATGCAGAATCATGAATCCGCTCCGCTCGCCGGCTGCCTCCCCTCCTCCAGCATCCCTCATGGCAGAGGAAAGCACTTCTCCCTCTTGCCACCCCCCCTTCCCCACCCTCAGCCCCTCCATCTCCCCCCAACAGCTGCATTGTCTGACAATCCCCCGAGAGACGTTGCTATGTCAAGCGACGACGTAAGTAGCGTTAAGCCCCTGCCGCAGCGGCAGCAGCCCGCGATCGCGTCACAGCCAAATCAAGTTGAGCACTGGGGGGGGAGCAGGGGGTAGAAACAGTCTATTTTTGGGCACGGCTGCTCTGATATTTAGCTCACACACACACACACGCACACGCGGGAGCTGGCAGGAGCGGCAGGCTGAGCTCGCGTGTGCGAGCGGGCAGAACCCAGCCGCACGCTCCCGCGCACGTGCCGAGCCGCCTGCCGCGGGGAATGGGGCTGGGATGTTCGAGGGACCCGAATCGCAGCCCCTGGGTGCCTCTCGGTCGCCAAACGCCTGCTCGAGAGGGAGCGTCAGGGAGCCGTCCTCAGGGCCCTTTGAAACCACCGGGTGGACAAAGCAGAGGGGAAATCCAAAGAGTGGAAATAGGGGGAGAATAAAAGGTCACATAGGGTGGGACCCTCTGCAGACAGGGCACCCCATGGATAGGACCCTCTGCAGACAGGGTGCCCCATGGACAGGACCCTCTGCAGACAGGGTGCCCCATGGACAGGACCCTCTGCAGACAGGGGGCCCCATGGACAGGACCCTCTGTAAATAGAGCACCCTATGGACAGGACCCTCTGCAGACAGGGCACCCCATGGACAGGACCCTCTGTAAATAGAGCACCCTATGGACAGGACCCTCTGCAGACAGGGCACCCCATGGACAGGACCCTCTGTAAATAGAGCACCCCACGGACAGGACCCTCCTTTGAGCTCTCTGGCAAAGCTCTGTGACATCTGAGGTCGCTAAGCACTGCCCCTACAGAAAAGGTGTGGAGATGGAGTTCAGGGACAGGGTGCAGTGCTGGGCTTGGCAGGGTAATGGCTGGACTTGCTCTTAAAGGTCTTCTCCAACCTTGATGAGTGTGATTCCAGGAGGCATCACCCTGCTGTGGATCAAGGGTGGGCAGAGAACTACCTAAGCGATAAAGGGGTCCTGCTGGGAACAGGATGACTAGAAGACACCAGCCCTGACAAAGGACATCAGTGCCTGCAGTGCCAGAAGCAGGCTCTGCGTGCAGCTGCCCAGGAGCTCTCCTCCAGGTCAGAGGAGAGCTGCAGCATCGCTCCTGCACAGCTGGATCCCACTGGATCAGCTCCTGCACAGCATTGCTGGGTGCCT
The DNA here is from genome assembly GCA_013400115.1 of Rhinopomastus cyanomelas. Classification (NCBI taxonomy): domain Eukaryota; kingdom Metazoa; phylum Chordata; class Aves; order Bucerotiformes; family Rhinopomastidae; genus Rhinopomastus; species Rhinopomastus cyanomelas. Next base: position 60,623 of record VXBP01006791.1, read on the forward strand.
GCTGACAATTTAACAGAACTCACTGTATTTCAGCCCATTTTGAAGAGCAGGAGTGTGCATGAGGGTTGGGTCGAGCACCACGGGAAGGTTCAGATTCCTTTCACTGAGCTACACTGCCTGGGAATTCCTTAGGTGCAGCACTAGTGAGACACCTAACTCCTCAGGGACAGCACCCCGAGAGCAGGGAATACTGACAGGTCGAGTTCAAAGTGCCAGATCCTGTTTAAAATATCCCAGTCCTGACCACAGGCTGGTTTAGGATGGAAGGGAGCTTGGAGACCATCTGGTTCCAAGGCCCTGCCACAGGCAGAGGCACCTCTCACCAGACCAGCTTGTGTGGACTGTGTGGAGGCAGCACAGCTACCACAGAAAACAAGGAGAAAACACTCTTCCCACACAGACCAAGCACTCTGGGTGGTGACCCTGGTGGTCAGGGTTTGGGCATGAACATTCACCAAAAGCTCCACTGCTTCCACACAACTGGTGTAAAGTCCACAGAAGGGAGTTCCATGACCACTGAGGAGATAGCTCAGCTGGGGAGGGACATTCAGCAGGGGCCTGTGCTGATAGACTGAGGGGTGCCAGCTTCAGGCTGGTAGAGGGAAGGTTTAGATTAGAAATCTGGAAGGAGTTCCTCCCCGTGAGGGGGCTGAGGCCCTGGAACTGGTTGCCCAGGGAGGTTGTGGCTGCTCCATCCCTGACAGTCTTCAGGGCCAGGTTGGATGGGGCTCTGGGCAACCTGGTCTGGCGAGAGGTCTCGCTGCCCATGGCAGGGGGCTGGCACTAGGTGACCTCTGAGGGTCCCTCCCCACCCAACCTATGGCAGTGCAGGTTCAGAAAGACACAAGGGTGCTTCCCTCAGGGTGGGGGTTATGCGACTTGCATTCTGCACCCAGCTATTGCCCCTCACGTAGGAGCACCCTAAGAGCACAGGACAGGGTTCTCCTGAGGGGGTGAACACCCCTGATCCTCAAAACCCAGCTCGTTATCTGTGGCAGAAGGCACCAACCCATTCCCGGGGCTCTGAGCAGTGAGAACTAGGGAGGAAGAGGACACACAGGAATGGGAATGAGTTAAACTGCTGCTGCTCCCTGAGGTGATTAAGGGTCACTCCTCAAGAGGAGCAAGTTCCCCAGTGTGGGACCAAAACAAAGCACTTCAGAGGAGGGGCCACAAGAAACAGGCTGAAAACCCACCGTGAGCCATCTCGCTGCAGAGTGGTCTGGGAGAGGCAGCAGAAGGATGTTTGGGTGAGGCTCAGCAGTAATTATGGCCTGCAGGCTGCTCTCACAGGGACATGCACCTATTTTCCTTTCATCTGAAACTCCCCTGGCAGCCACCGTGGAGGTGCTGAAAGCTCCGAGACTCCTCTCTCTCGTCAGCATCAGGCTTCATTCCCATGGAAAGAGAGATTTCCAGATGACACAGAAAGGGTTATGACCACTCTCAGCAGCAGGACAAGGGGAACCAGCCTCAAGTTGCCCCAGGGGACACTGAGGTTGGCCCTGAGGAACAATTTCTGCCCCACAAGGGTTCCCCATGCCTGGCCCAGGCTGCCCAGGGCAGGAGGTGGAGGGAATCCCTGTCCCTGGAGGGGCTACAAAGCCCTGGAGATGTGGGGTGAAGGACAGGGGTCAGTGGGGACCTGGCAATGCTGGGGGAGCAGCTGGGCTTGAGGAGCTCAAAGGGCTTTTCCAAGCCAAGTGATTCTGCACTGTCACTTCTTCGCTGACTGCAGGGACTGGGGCATCACAGGTACCTCCAGACACTCAAACACAGGCAGCTAACAAACAGCACCCAGGTCCTTCCAAACCAGCAGAGGACAGGACTTGATGCCACCTTTGCTCTGAAGAACACACTCTACACCAGACACCAAGGAACTTCTGTGTCTGGAAAAGGGTTCCAAGCCACCTTGCAATGGAGACCAAACCCCAGGGACAGCAGCATCTACCTACTTTCACTGAACCAGTCAAACAGGTACCATGAAAGGGAGACTTCTAGCCACCTCGAGCAGCCCCTCAGCTGGGTCTGGACTCCCAGGCTGCACCTCACAGCTCAGTGCAGCCACAAGCCTCAAGTTCCAGCAACCTCAAGCCAAACCAACACGCTCACCACCCCTGAGGGAGAGCAGCTCTTGCAGCGACCTGCACCATGAACACAAACCATTTCTGGGGTTTCTCTACCCAAACCTGTGCAGGGAGAATCAAACCCTCCTTCACCTCCAACAAACAGACAATCACACGTGAAACCTGCCCAGTGAACGAGGTACAAACAAGGAGTAACATCAGGAACATGTTTCCACCAACTCGAATAAACTGCTGTCACCGTGAAGCCCAGCTCGCTTCTGGCCGAGAGGACACTCGGCTGATGCCCTGGCTGTGGGGTTTTGCCTTCTCATGATTGAAGCAGGACAGCAGGGAAGCTGCTGTGGGGACAGGTGGTGCTGTGGTCTGGCCTAGGAAGCTGTTCTTTGGGAAGACCAGCAGGTTTGGAAGTGCTTTCTCCAGAATTCAGCCCTCTTGCTCTCAGAAACGGAATCACGGAACGTTAAGGGTTGGAAGGGACCTTGAAAGATCACCTAGTCCAACTCCCCCACCACAACAGGATCATTTCAAATCAGTCACACGGGAACATGGCCAGGTGGGTTTGAAATGTCTCCAGAGGAGGAGACTCCACAACCCCCCCCGGGCAGCCCCTGCCAGGGCTCTGTCACTCTCACCTCGAAGAAGGTCCTTCTCACACTGATGTGGAACTTCCTCTGTCCCAGCTCACACCCACTGCCCCTTGTCCTGTCACTGGGTGCCCCTGAGCAGAGCCTAGCTCCATCTTTAGAGGTCCCAGCCAACCCCTAATGTTCTGTGATTCCGTGAGGACCACCCATCAAATTCATCCACCGGAGTCTTTCCCACTCAAACCTGGAACATCCGCGCCGGGCACAACAGACCCTCCCACCACTCGAGCTGTGAGGGTCAGCACGCAGGAAACCCACGGGCAGTCACATATAGGCAGAGAAGTTGTTTCCAACTCACTTATTTCATTTGCAACCTGGTCCAGCTTCTCTTTTGACCTGCTGATCAGGGCCACCTTCATCCCACGTCTTGCCAACTGCAACAGAACAGGAGAAGGAAGAAGAAGAGTCACAAACAGCTCCCAAGGAACTGCATCCTTTATCCAACACCACAGAATCATAGAACCATTCAGGTTGGAAAAGACCCCGGGATCATCAAGTCCAACCATCAACCCCACTCTACAAGGTCACCCCTAAGCCAGATCCCCCAACACCACATCTAAGGGACTTTTGAACACATCCAGGGATGAGAACTCAAGCACCACCCCGGGCAGCCCAGCCCAGGGCCTGACCACTCTCTCCAGGAAGAATCTCTTCCTCGTGTCCAGTCTAACCCTCCCCTGGTGGAGCTGGAAGCCCCTCTCTCTGCTTATGTGGCTAATTCCCTGTGAGAAGAGCCCAGCACCAGCATCTCTGCAGGGTCCTTTCAGATAGTTGTAGAGTGATGAGGTCTCCTGTCAGCCTCCTCTTCCTCAAACTCAACAGCCCCAACTCTCTCCATCACTCCTAACACAAGATCCAAGCAGCAGGTTTGAAAAACAAGAGTATTACACAGACATGTGGAGGGGGAAGACCAGGACAAGCACTTCCCCCACCAGCACTTCCACGCTGCCTCTTGGACTGGATGACCTTTCGAGGTCCCTTCCAATGCCTCACGATTCTACGATTCTCTCACAGCTCATCTCAGCCGCCCTGCACAGGTGTAGGAGCTGGGCTGTGCAAGAACAAAGCAGTCCCTGAGCCCATCTCCTCAGCCAAAGCCATGCTGGTGCCTGGGTGAGGCCCCAGCCAGGCTCTCGCTCTGACACTGAAGGTTGTTTTTGCTCTAAACCGCTGCACTCAGCACTGTCTGTCATGATGTTCTCTGGGCTTAAAGGCTAAACTGCCCTGTTCTGTCTCAAGCCACAGGTTCCAGCTCCAGATCTGGAGCCTACGTATCCATCAGGAGCCGAAGCACAGCAACAAAAGAGAGGTAAAACCCAGCTTCAGAGGCTCCCTGAACTACAGGGAATAATCAGGCAGCTGGAAATGCCACTCGGGCCGCGTCTGGAAATACCAGGAGGAAATACCAAGGGTTGAGAAAGTTGAAGTAATTGCAGCCACCAAAGGAGAAGTTAAAAACAAACCCCTGAAGGACGAGGCGAGGGTTGAAAAGAGAATCCACAAAGAGAAGGAGCTAACAGAAACGAGCCCCTTGGCCAGGCAGCAGAGGGAGGCAACGCAGGAGACCTCTCCCTCCATGGATCACCGCGAGGAGACCCGGGCACTGCTGCAGTGTGCGACCCCTTGCCGAGGGCTGAGACGCCCCCCAGGCGACAGGAGCTCTCACCTCTTCCGCGTAGGCTCTTCCAATCCCATCGGTAGCTCCTGTGACCACTGTGGGAAGAAACAACAGGCGTTAGGGGCTTCACGGCAACGACTGCTGTGGGTGCTCGTGGGGAGGCTGTGGAGCCCTTGCTGCAGCCAAGAGACACAGCAACACCCATGGAACACGGGGCTTTACTGCATCTCCTGGAGAGGGGGGACAGCTGGAGCCGGGAGCTTGACGACTGTGTCAGGAGTAGGGCTCAGCAGCCCTTCCCCAGCCCACTGCACGTCTTCAGAAGCCTCGTGAGCTGGGAGAGGCTTCCAAGCCATTAACTGGAAAAAGCTCAGCTAGGACTATTACAGCAGCTCTCCAGCTCCTAGGGCATCGCACAATTAAAACCCTCCTAACGCCTGCAAGCGCCCAGTAAAACCAACCACTGCAGGACACGGGCAGCAGGTCCTTCCCTCCGGTGGGGTCGAGACCTCTGCGACCTCCGTGCTCACCGACAGCGAGCACAGGCAACCGAGCAGCTACCAGGTGCCAGCTGGGCTTCTGGAGCTTAAACCTCCCCACCCCTGGGTGACTGGGATCTGTGTCAAGCCTCAAAGTCTTTCCAGGATTCCTTTCCACACGCTGAGGAGCTCTGAGTGACTCAACATGCCATTAGTTTGACAGATTATTCCAGGGCTCTCCCCACACCAGCAGCTGATCATCACCGTTTGCTCACCACGCGGCAGCTCCTCCAGCCAGCACCTGCTTCTCCAGCTCCTGTCCACGCGAGCACACTCTGCTCCGCTGCCTCTCCCTCTCCCCGAGCCCACTGCCTGCACCCCAGCACCTCACTCACGTGGAGAACACACCGGAGCTTTCAGTGTGACCCCTCAGAAGAGCTCAGGTGGTGCCTGCATGGCTGCGCCAGAACAACTGCACTAGGGGACCTGGGGGGTCCTGGTGGCCAGCAGGATGGCCAGGAGCCACCAATGGGCCCTGGTGGCCAAGAAGGCCAACAGTATCCTGGGGTGAATGAAAAAGGAGGTGGTTAGCAGTTCAATAGAGGTTCTCCTTCCCCTCTACTCTGCCCTGGGGAGACCACAGCTGGAATCTTGTGTCCAGTTGTGTTGTTGATCAATATGTGAAGGGTGGGTGTCAGGAGGATGGAGCCAGGCTCTGCTCAGGGGCACCCAGTGACAGGACAAGGGGCAGTGGGTGTGAGCTGGAGCAGAGGAGGTTCCACATCAGTGTGAGAAGGACCTTCTTTCCAGTGAGGGTGCCAGAGTCCTGTCAGGGGCTGCCCAGAGGGGTTGTGGAGTCTCCTTCTCTGGTGACATGGCCATCTGGCCATGTTCCTATGTGACTGGATCTGCGGGATCCTGCTGTGGATGGGGGATTGGACTGGCTGGTCTTTGGAGGTCCCTTCCCACCCCTAACATTCTGTGATTCGGGCCCCACTTCAGACACAACCCCCACAGCCCAGAGGCAGATGCACCCTCCACAACAGAACTGGAGAGATTTAGATCAATCTGACAGAAACAAGCGACGCAAAAGACTGCAAGATCCTGCCAGAAGAACTGGAGGTGCCTGAGCCATCACCTGCAGAAGGCACCGGCTGCCCGCGGCTGGCAGAGCAGGCAGGAAGGACGAAGTTATTGTCTGTAGGAGAAGGCTGCACCAGCCTGCACGCGTGAGAGTACACATTTACTCACCAGTCAGACTAGCTGTAGTAGCTTCCCACCTCAGCCATCTGCCGTCTCCAGCAGAGAGAAGAGGGCCCAGGCAGCTCGCGCCTGAGCCCACCACAGCCAAGTCTGCCTGAGCAGAGGCTGCTGCTGAAGCTTTCGGGGGCCACAGAGGTGAAGGGGAAGAAAATTAAGGATGTGTCCCCAGGAGAGGGATGTTCCTGGGACGGTCTCACCCTGAAACACCCGTGCACTCACACCTGGGTGGAGATGGCTCACCCTGAGAAGGACACCCTGTCCAAACCCTGGTTGGACACCAGGTGTTTCACACCCAGAACAGGTTCCCGTCTAAACATCTGGGGTTTGAAACTAGTGGACGTACAAGTACAGGGCTGGCACACACAAGGCTACAACATCCTGAAACACCTGTCCACAGAGCCCAGCCCAACTGAGCCCAGCACTGGGAGCTCACCAGCTGCTCTTCTACATAGGGACACTTTCTGAAGTGGGTGAAGCTGGCATTATCTTCGTTATAAAGGGTTAAAACCCATGATCTGTGTCCCTCATTCTCCTTTTTTCCCAGCTCAAGAGCCCCAGCTCCCTCAGCCTGTCCCCAGCAGGGAGATGCTCCCCTCCCTCCATCACCCCTGTGGCTCTGCACTGGGCTCTCTCCAGCAGCTCTGTGTCCTTCTGGAGCTGGGGGGCCCAGAGCTGGACACAAGATTCCAGCTGTGGTCTGGCCAGGGCTGAGTAGAGGGGAAGGAGGACCTCTGTTGATCTACTAACCACCTCCTTTTTAATCCACCCCAGAATGCTGTTGGCCTTCTTGGCCACCAGGGCCCATTGGTGACTCCTGGCCATCCTGCTGGCCACCAGGATCCCCGCCCAGGTCCCTTTCTCTTACACTGCTCTCCAACAGGTCACAGTCTCTGCTACTGGACCAGTTATGGATGGACACAACTTGGCTGCTAAAGGCAGTGGGGTAGTCCCCATCCTTGGAGGGAGCTGAACCACGTATGGAGCTGGTGCTGAGCAACAGGGGTTAGGAGTGACCTCCCATCCTTGGAGTGATTTAACCAATGTATGGAGCTGGTGCTGAGCAACAGGGGTTAGGGGGGCCCTGGCACTGCTGGGTCCAAGACTGGACTTGATGCATTCAAACACCTCTTCAAACCAGAGAGATCCTGGGATCCTGTGCCATGCCTCTGACAGGGCAACCCATGTTCCCCAAGAACTTCACCCACAAATTCTCCAGGGCAACGATCCTAGCCACCTGGCTACCCTCCTCCACTCACACAAGAGAGCCATCCCTACTCTGCGAGACCCGACAGGAGCAGGGGTCCATCAGGACACAGCAGGGCACCCAGCAGAGCTGGACACGAAGGCCCCGCCGGGAGCCCCGGCGCGTCCGCGGCAGCGTCGCAGCCCGGCTCACCTCCGCGCGGGGCTGAAGTGCAGCACATAAATAACTGAAGGCTCGAGATCCTTCTGCTACGAAACGCAGCGGCTATATTAAGCCTGTGACAGCTCCTGGGGAAAACAAAAGCTGGCAAGGGGAGAGGAGACTCTCCCCACTTGGCATCAAGCAGGGCTTCATTTATTACAGATTTATATAAATCACTGGCACCCGACCAGCTCCGAGCTTCTAGATTATCTCCAGCCAACTCAAGTACTTTAGTCTGCGCCGGTTAAAAATATCCCGCTTTTTGTCCTCAGCTTGCTAGGAACGGGCTATTTTTGGGAAGAGCCCAATCAACCTTATCAAAACCAGGCATCAGAAATAGACCGGGAGAGCAGCACTGGAAGCAGACCCTATTTTTAGCTGCTCCGTCTATCCCTGCCTTCACCCACAAATCCCGCCCGCACGGACCGAGCACGAGCGCCCGGCTGGTCTAGGCAGAGCCTCGGCGTGACCCTCTCTTTTCCTTCATCCCTGCTTTTTTTTTCCATTCCTTGGGGTTCTTTTCCCTCTGCCCTCAGCCCCTCCTCTTCCTCGAGCACCTGAATGCAGAAAACACTCGATTGATTAAAGATTAATCCAACCGCAACGCGCGACAGCTGCCGCTCGCCGGTGGGGAGAGGAGAAGGGGAGGTGGGGAGGAGGGCGAACGCGGGATGACAGCGCGCTTGCATCAGTATTCCTCCTGGGGATCTATTACACGGAGAGAAAACTGCTATTTCAATTCCCTTTTTGTGCCTAAAAATAGCAGCCCCAATTGATTCGAGCAAACAGGGCACCGGCTTAGCGCTGCCAAATTTAGAAGGCGCTGAAGTCCCGGGGAGCCGGGCGCTAACGCAGGCTAACACTTGCCAGCTCCCAGCGAACCAAGAACAAAGGAGAGCGGCAGTGCCGGCTGCAAGCTAATAGGACGGTGGCAACTCCCCTGCATTTTGATGGGGCGTTGGAAGAGCCACGAACGACCCCACCGGAACGCTCGGCCGAAGGGAACACTTAGCGGGGAGCACCGGCTGCAGCTCGGGCTGAGACCCTGCGGAGGGGGTGCTTCCCCACCTGCAGAAAGGAGCCAACACCCAACGGTCAGGCTACGGCGGAAAGGTTCCATCCCCGGATCCAAGCCCCGGGGAGGCAACAGCTTGTGTCTTGGAGCCAGGATTGTGGGTAGAAAAATGGGCTAAAAATACCGCAGCGGCAACAAGCTCCCACCTCGCCCAGCGCCACGGCGCGATGGGGCTGGGGCGCCGCGCTCTCCAGACTTCCCGAGGCTTCGGCACCAGGAGCCACCTAGAAATCCCGAGAAAAGCCTCGCAGATGAGTTCCTGAAAGTCAAGGCCAACACTGATTCATGGAGCATCAGGGACTGGAAGGGACCTCCAAAGGTCATCCAGCCCAAGCCCCCTGCCACAGCAGGATCCTCTAGATCCAGTCATTAGGGACTGGAAGGGACCTCCAAAGGTCATCCAGCCCAAGCCCCCTGCCACAGCAGGATCCTCTAGATCCAGTCATTAGGGACTGGAAGGGACCTCCAAAGGTCATCCAGTCCAAGCCCCCTGCCACAGCAGGATCCTCTAGATCCAGTCACACAGGAACAGTCCAGGAGGGTTTGAAATGTCTTCAGAGAAGGAGACTCCACAACCCCCCTGGGCAGCCCCTGCCAGGGCTCTCGCACCCTCACTGGGAACAAGGTCCTTCTCACACTGATGTGGAACCTCCTCTGCTCCAGCTCACACCCACTGCCCCTTGTCCTGTCACTGGGTGCCCCTGGGCAGAGCCTGGCTCCATCCTCCTCACACCCATCCTTCCCATATTCACAGATATTAATGAGATCACCCCTCAGTCTCCTCCAAGCTAAATCGTGGCTCTGTGCTGGACTCCTGTTGATTCCAGTTGCCTCTCCTGGTCCAGGATGGTCACCTTGTACCAAACTCAGAGTGGAGGCACCACGGTGGAGGGGTTGAAAAGCCATGGAGATGAGGGACCAGCTGGGCTCCATGAGCTGCTTCTCCAACCCAAACAGTTTTGTCACAGCAAGCACCTCCAGGCCAAGGAAGAGGATGCATGGAGGTCACTCAAATGACCCTTCCTGGTTCTTCCTGCCTCTCAGGGATGGTGAACACAGCAGGAATGTTCTGAAGGTCAGAGCTAAGGGAAAGGTTTAGGGGCTCCACAGCCATCCCATGGTGTCACCCAGAGGGAGCTGGGTGGTTGTACAGACCACAAGAACAAAGCCATGATCCTGCCAGGTGTGAGGTCGTCCCTAGTGTCACAAGGTGCTCTTGAGAGTGACTGGGATCCCAGCTGAGGTGGCCGTTGGGAGTGGTGGGACGGAGGTGACAGGATGACTGTAAAACGGGCCATAAACCGCCGCTGTTTTGCAGCTCAGAGGATGATCTGTGCTACCTGACTGCATGCACCCAGGGGCTTCCCGGAGTAACACGGAGCAGAAACACATGAAGTCATTTAAATGGGAACTGCTGCAAGAAATCAGAGGAGCTGCTGAGGTGACAAAGGGCTACCTGCTAGGAGATGGACTGAAAGGGGGTTTGGTTGCTCCCCGTGCAGCGTAACCACCAGAGAAGGAAAAGCTAAGGCTAACATCAGGAAGAAAACAGAGGTTGCTCACAAGAACCTGACCACTACAACCCATTGGATGGGGCAGATCGAGAGAGGTTCTCCTCCCCCTCTACTCTGCCCTGGTGAGACCAGCTGGAATCTTGTGCCCAGTTCTGGGCCCCTCAGTTGCAGAAGGACACAGAGCTGCTGGGGAGAGGCCAGTGCAGAGCCACAGGGATGATGGAGGGAGGGGAGCATCTCCCTGCTGAGGAGAGGCTGAGGGAGCTGGGGCTCTGGAGCTGGGGGAAAAGGAGCCTGAGGGGTGACCCCATGGATGTTGATCAATGTGTGAAGGGTGGGTGTCAGGAGGATGGAGCCAGGCTCTGCTCAGGGGCACCCAGTGACAGGACAAGGGGCAGCGGGTGTGAGCTGGAGCAGAGGAGGTTCCACATCAGTGTGAGAAGGACCTTCTTCCCAGTGAGGGTGCCAGAGCCCTGGCAGGGGCTGCCCAGGGGGGTTGTGGAGTCTCCTTCTCTGGAGCCATTTCAAACCCTCCTGGGCATGTTCCTGTGTGACTGGATCTAGGGGATCCAGCTGTGGCAGGGGGATTGACTGGTCCTTTCCAATCCCTAATGCTCTGTGATTCTGTGATGCAGGAGCACTCCAGGCTCCACTAGCTCCCAGCTCAGTGAGATCTACATTTCCATCACCTTATTTCCAAAGCAGCAGCACCCACATCTTTCTAGGCAGCTGCACTGGGGAGGTGCAGAAGCCAAGCACCCTAAAACCAGCGGTGACACAGGGCACTGCTGCCACTGAGGACTTAGTGCTTAGCAAGAGCAACTGCCTCAAAACCCCACAGCAGCGCTGCCTGCAGCCCCTGCTGCCATGCAGCAGCCACCTCCCGCAGCCCTGAGCAGGAGAGATCTCCCACTCCTATTTTTAGAAGCCAGCTGACCTGCATGAATTTACTGCAAAGCCACCCTAGGCTCATCCAACAGCACCGCAGACTGGTGTGGGTTGAAGGCAGACCAGCAAAGGGACATCCAGTGCCACCCCCTGCAGCCAGGGCAGGCTGTTCGGACCCCAAAGTCCAACCTGACCCCCTGCAGCCAGGGCAGGCTGTTCGGACCCCAAAGTCCAACCCGACCCAGAATGTTCCCACGGATGGAACAGCTTTCCCAGGAGGGTGTTTTATGGGTGACAAGCACCCCAAAGCGACACCAAAAAGCACCTGTGAGCAGCAGCAGTGTCGCACTGGGGTGTTTTGGGGTGAGCAGAGGCAGGGCAGGGGAGGTGAGGAGCCCAGCCCGTGCCCCGCGCTCGGGAGCGGGTCACCCCCGGCACGCAGCCGCGAGCGGAGCTGCGTAAGCAGGAGATGAATGAACCCTGTGACGCTAAAGAGCTGTGGATCGAGGGAAAAAACCCAGTCCCTCCCGTATGAATTGATCCCCTGCACCCCCCGCCAGAGAGAAAGGAACCCAAGAGATGACAGAGTGGGACACAAAAGGAGAGGGAAAGAGGTGGAAAAGGTGGGGGGGGCTGACCAGGTTATAAAAAGCGATGGCCTGTCACCCCGGCGCTGATGAATATTGTGGAAACGGGATAAAAACGGCAACCTGGAGGCTAAAAATAACCCGCCGCGCCGCAGACCTGTCTGCCTCGGCAACGCCGCCGGAATACAAACGCCCGCCGCGCCGCTGCCGCCTCGCGCCGGGCTCTTGGAGAGGGGGAGGCAGCTGAAAACACCCCCTCCTTCCCGACCCACCGAAGGGTTCTCAAGGGAAGGCACCTGGGGTTTGGGTTTCTTCGATTAGCGCCGCGTCACTGCAGTTAAAGGCAAAACCCCGTCACCTGATGGATGGGGAGGGCAGGCGACCTCAGAAGAGGAGCTTCTCTGCTCCCCTGCCTTCCCCACACAGGGGTAAGGTCAGAAGATAGGGGTGGGGTGAGGGGTTGGGGTGGAGATGCCTGGCTAGAGCAAGGCTGCGGAGCTGGGGCACTGCTCTTCCCACACTCGCCCCAAAGAGACAGAAAACAAAACCCCTCTGACTCCCTCCCACCTCAAAATTGAGGCTCAAGCTCTGCTCAGTGAAGGTGGGGAAGGGACTGGAGGGAAAGGCTGATGGAGCTGGGAGTGTCGAGCCTGGAGGAGACTCAGGGGGGACCTTCTCCCTCTCTCCAACTCCCTGAAGGGAGGTTGTAGCCAAGTGGGCGTCAGGCTCTTCTCCCAGGCAACCAGGACCTGAAGCTGCCAGGGGAGGGTCAGGTTGGGTGTCAGGAAGCCCTTCCTGATGGAAAGGGTGATCAGAGCCTGGACTGCACTGCCCAGGGCAGTGGGGGTGCCCCCACCCCTGCAGGTGTGGAAGGGCAGCCTGGCTGTGGCCCTTGGTGCCCTGGTGTGGCCGATGGGGTGATGCTAGGTCACGGGCCGGGCTGGCTGAGCTCAGAGGGCTTCTCCAGCCTCAGCGATGCTGCGGAGCAGAGCTGCCTGCACACCGCCGGAGCAGCAGCGACTGCTCCAGCCCGGCCACACTGCAGACGGCTGCCTCATGCAGCACAGAGGCTATTTTTGGCAAGTGATGCAATAGCTGCAAGGGCTCTCCCAGAACCCGGCGCTCCAGAACCCCAGCCAGAGCAAAACGCGGCACCAGGCCCCCGAGAACCCCGCAGCGCCCTCCCCTTCCCCGCCCCAACCTCTCACCCTCGGGAGTCACCCCCTTACAAACCTCCACCTNCAGTGCCACCCCCTGCAGCCAGGGCAGGCTGTTCGGACCCCAAAGTCCAACCTGACCCCCTGCAGCCAGGGCAGGCTGTTCGGACCCCAAAGTCCAACCCGACCCAGAATGTTCCCACGGATGGAACAGCTTTCCCAGGAGGGTGTTTTATGGGTGACAAGCACCCCAAAGCGACACCAAAAAGCACCTGTGAGCAGCAGCAGTGTCGCACTGGGGTGTTTTGGGGTGAGCAGAGGCAGGGCAGGGGAGGTGAGGAGCCCAGCCCGTGCCCCGCGCTCGGGAGCGGGTCACCCCCGGCACGCAGCCGCGAGCGGAGCTGCGTAAGCAGGAGATGAATGAACCCTGTGACGCTAAAGAGCTGTGGATCGAGGGAAAAAACCCAGTCCCTCCCGTATGAATTGATCCCCTGCACCCCCCGCCAGAGAGAAAGGAACCCAAGAGATGACAGAGTGGGACACAAAAGGAGAGGGAAAGAGGTGGAAAAGGTGGGGGGGGCTGACCAGGTTATAAAAAGCGATGGCCTGTCACCCCGGCGCTGATGAATATTGTGGAAACGGGATAAAAACGGCAACCTGGAGGCTAAAAATAACCCGCCGCGCCGCAGACCTGTCTGCCTCGGCAACGCCGCCGGAATACAAACGCCCGCCGCGCCGCTGCCGCCTCGCGCCGGGCTCTTGGAGAGGGGGAGGCAGCTGAAAACACCCCCTCCTTCCCGACCCACCGAAGGGTTCTCAAGGGAAGGCACCTGGGGTTTGGGTTTCTTCGATTAGCGCCGCGTCACTGCAGTTAAAGGCAAAACCCCGTCACCTGATGGATGGGGAGGGCAGGCGACCTCAGAAGAGGAGCTTCTCTGCTCCCCTGCCTTCCCCACACAGGGGTAAGGTCAGAAGATAGGGGTGGGGTGAGGGGTTGGGGTGGAGATGCCTGGCTAGAGCAAGGCTGCGGAGCTGGGGCACTGCTCTTCCCACACTCGCCCCAAAGAGACAGAAAACAAAACCCCTCTGACTCCCTCCCACCTCAAAATTGAGGCTCAAGCTCTGCTCAGTGAAGGTGGGGAAGGGACTGGAGGGAAAGGCTGATGGAGCTGGGAGTGTCGAGCCTGGAGGAGACTCAGGGGGGACCTTCTCCCTCTCTCCAACTCCCTGAAGGGAGGTTGTAGCCAAGTGGGCGTCAGGCTCTTCTCCCAGGCAACCAGGACCTGAAGCTGCCAGGGGAGGGTCAGGTTGGGTGTCAGGAAGCCCTTCCTGATGGAAAGGGTGATCAGAGCCTGGACTGCACTGCCCAGGGCAGTGGGGGTGCCCCCACCCCTGCAGGTGTGGAAGGGCAGCCTGGCTGTGGCCCTTGGTGCCCTGGTGTGGCCGATGGGGTGATGCTAGGTCACGGGCCGGGCTGGCTGAGCTCAGAGGGCTTCTCCAGCCTCAGCGATGCTGCGGAGCAGAGCTGCCTGCACACCGCCGGAGCAGCAGCGACTGCTCCAGCCCGGCCACACTGCAGACGGCTGCCTCATGCAGCACAGAGGCTATTTTTGGCAAGTGATGCAATAGCTGCAAGGGCTCTCCCAGAACCCGGCGCTCCAGAACCCCAGCCAGAGCAAAACGCGGCACCAGGCCCCCGAGAACCCCGCAGCGCCCTCCCCTTCCCCGCCCCAACCTCTCACCCTCGGGAGTCACCCCCTTACAAACCTCCACCTTCCAGAACAGGCAGACTTCACTCACAAACAGGGGTTTCTAGCTCTGTGTGTGCACAGACGTCCCCGGCGAGGGTTGTACGACCCCAGACAGGGATTTCCTGACCTCTGGGCTGTGTGTGGGAAGAGCGGGCAGCCTGGCCTCCCCGCTGAAGCTTCGCGAAGCCGAAGTGATGCCTCACCCTCCCCAAAGCCATTTCCATTCTTGGTGATCTTCTGAGAAGCTCTTGTTCAAGAGTTAGTGTGTCTAACTGACAGCTGCTGACACACGGTGCTGCTTTGTGCCTGAAAACCCTAAAAAGGAGATGACTTCCCGACTGCTCAGGGGGGCTTCAAGTTATTTTTAAAATCAGAGGGATTTCTCAGCCCTTTGGATCCTTAGCTGTTGCAGCAACCACGTGGACCTCCACCTAGCAGGTTCAAGCTCACCGAGAAGTCTTCCACTAACCCCTCTTCAACGCGTCCTTGCCCCAAACCCCACAGAACCACCCAAGGACCTGCTCTCTGTTTGACTTCTGACCTCCACGCAGGTCTGGTGGAGGAGGAAGACAGACGTTGGGTCTTGCCAAACCTTTGCTCCCACAACCATTCACACCCAGCACCAACATCCCGACTCTGTTACAGGCTTAAGATTTTGGGGTTTCTTTTAACTCACACCTCACATCCCAGTCACATCGAGTGTCACACCTCAGCTCCTACAGGTCGGGAAAGAGCGAGGTAAAGACGGGTCCGAGTACAGCAGAAGGATTTCCTTTTAGGGTATCTCCCTTGGTTTGGGGCATTTCCTACACGTTGGGGTATTTCTCAGGTGTATTCAGGGTGTTTTTAGGGTATGTGATGAGCTCTCACCAGTCACACATGACAGACAGAGAAGCCTGACAGCTCCTCACGATTCGACTGGAGCAGCAGTGGGGTTCTGCCTCCCTGCCACCTACACAACCTATTTACCTCCTCCCTCCTCATCCCACGCAGTGCGGAGGCTGATGTGGGAGGAATCTGAAACAGCTGCAGGCTAGGGGAGAGGAAAGGAGAGGGAACCTGTCTATGAGACCTGGAGAGGATGGACTGGGGTGTGTGCACAGAACAGGGAGCTCAGCTCTCTCCTGGAGAGGCTGGATCGGGGTGTGTGCACAGAACAGGGAGCTCAGCTCTCTCCTGGAGAGGCTGGATCAGGATGTGTGCACAGAACAGGGAGCTCAGCTCTCCTGGAGAGGCTGGATCAGGATGTGTGCACAGAACAGGGAGCTCAGCTCTCCTGGAGAGGCTGGATCAGGATGTGTGCACAGAACAGGGAGCTCAGCTCTCTCCTGGAGAGGCTGGATCAGCATGTGTGCACAGAACAGGGAGCTCAGCTCTCTCCTGGAGACGCTGCCAGCTCAGAAGTGGAGCAGAAGTTGAGGCAGGAAGACACCCCTTGATATTTTATTCATTGTGGCTGGAAGCGACGTTCCCACAGGCTGCACTGTGAGAAGTCAGAGCTGGCTCCAGGGACACCAAGGTATGAAAAGCAGGATTCTGCAGAGCAGCTCCAGTGGCAAGGCAGCTCATGCCCCAACCCTGGAACCTGCAGGGCAGGGAATTCCACATCTGAAGCCTCAAAACAGCATCACACAGGGAGTTTTCTAAGGCCTTGAGAAGGAGCAGGAGGAGAACTGTGGAAAGCAAGGTCAGGTCCCTTCACACAGCCACACAGCAGGAACCATGAGTGCCCGCGTGGCTCTGGAACCACGAGTGGCCGTGTAGGTTGCTTCAGCTCCTTCTGTCCCACCTTACAGAACCACTGAATGGTTTGGGTTGAAGGCACCTTCAAAACTCATCCAGTGCAACCCCCTGCAGTGAGCAGGGGCATCTCCAACAACAGCAGGATGCTCAGGGGCGAGAAGCAGCCAGGAGACAGGGCCAGTCTCCTCATGGTTTCAGGAATTGCACAGCAGCCACACAAGATGGGTTTGTGTTAGACAGACATGAGGAACACTGACAGTGCTAGGAGAGCCTGGAAGAGCTGCTCCTGCCCACCCAGGCCACCACTCTGCCCGTGAGGCTGCAGGACAGTCACAGCTCTAAAGGGCAGGTCCAACCTTCCACATCCTCATTACAGCTCTATGTGGCTTCGCCAGGATAAACATGGGCTGAAGCTGTGACCACTCCAGGGGGAGGTCTCCAGCACCTCAGTCAGGTTTAGAATGTAAAGTAGCCCGGATGGCCCCTGGAAGTCACATTAAGTGAGAAGCAGCACCTTGTCTAGAGACATTCCTGTACCTTCAAGGAACAAGCCCTGCTTCTATCCCACCGAGTGGAAACCTCCAACACTGCAGGCCACCCAAACCTGCAGATCTCTAGCACAAAACAAGGTGCACCAGCCTGTTTAAGGCTGAACAGGGCTCCTCCTCCCCTCACCAGTTTGAGCTGAGCTCTCCATGCAACCTTTCTCCACCCAGCTGCCACAGCAGAGAGAAGAAAACCCCCTTCTGGGGGACCCCACCAGCAGGTCCAAGCTTCCAGACCCACGAGAAGCTGCTGAGGGCGTTGACGCTGTGAGGGGAACGGCTCAGCACCTCTAAATTAAACCCTAAATTCTGTTAAAAGCAGACAGCGAAGTCTCAAAAGCCATTAACCTCAGCCCCACGAGACACCCTGCCAACAACAAGCAAGGGGCACCCAGGACTGCCTCAAGTCCAGCTGCACCATCTACCTGTGCCCCAGCAGCCAGTTTCAGAAGCCTCCCGACTGTGCGCTGCAGCTCTCCAACAGGAGCTGAAACAAGCTCCAACCACACCTTGGGGAAAAAAAAGTCCTTGTCCTCCGCATCGGCAGGAAGGTTCCGCGGGCTCAGCAGCACCCTCTAGCCCGCAGATCGGAGGAGAGAAGCGAGAACAGGCTCCGGGAGCCTCCTCAATTGAGCAAAACCTACCATTCATAAAAATGGGGTCGCCGAGAGCCGGCGACGCGGCGCTGGAAACCCAGACCGTCTCAACAGTCGTGCTATCTTTTTCCGGTCCTGAATATATAGGGCTTTAGCTAAAATGAGAATAACTGGTAATTATTGTTCCTCAGAGGTCCCTTCCATCCCACGCTCTTAATTACATTTGCTTTAATTGAGTATTTCTATGCGGGGGGGGGGGGGATGAATGATGTTCACACGCCCAAGTTAATCAATTTGGAAGGCTGTCTCCTGAGAAATGCCCTCGATAAATCACCGTCAAGCAGCGGGGAGACTCTTCGTCAGAGCGATTTAGCCAAACCCCGGGCTCGGTGCTCCGTGTCAGCACCGCTTCGACAGCCAGGGTTTGGGTTAAGGACTTGAAGGAGCAGCTCAGGCAATGCTGCCAGTCCCTTCCCACCTCAAAACTGAGAGCCAGCCGCTTGTTCCACTGGATTCCCTGCAAACGCGGGGGATTTCCTCGGTGCAAAACTCGGGGGTCACAGAATCTCTCTGGCTGGAAGGGACCTTGGAGCTCGACAAACCCAACACTGCACCCAGCAGTGCCAGGTCACCCCTAACCCAGCTCCCTCAGCATCATCGTTGTTACTCCCCCCGGACTTGGGGGCTCCAGTCGAGCCCCGATAACTCTTCCAGTCTCAATAACCTGCTGGCAGAGCAGTGAGGGGGTGCAGAGGATCCAGGTGGGCACTGCCTGGGCTGGCACTGCAGCCCTGGGGGGCTCCAGGCCACCCGTGAGGTAACGGAACCGCAGCAGTGATGGCGCCGCTCTGCCTCCTCCTCACTGCGGTGGGCGGGATGGGCTTCCCCCGGCACCGCCGGGGCCACCGGGCACCGACCCAGCGGGCGCCGAGCGGCGGCACCGCCCGTGCCAAGGGCGGCCGGCAGGGGGCGCCGGGGGGCCGCGGCGAGGGGAGACCGGGCAGTCGCGGCGGGGACAGGGGGGGCAGTTTCCAGGGATGGGGCTTCTCCCCCCGCTCTCTGGGCGCCCCGTGCCAGGGCGTCAGCACCCCCGGCACCAACCATTCCTTCCTTCTGCCTAGTCTGACACTCTCTCTTCCAGTTTAACCATCATCCCTTCTGTCACAGCAGCCCCGCTGAAAAGTCCCCCCACATCACTCATTGCCCCTTTAAACCGTGAAAGGCCACACTAAGGTCTGCCTGGAGCTCTCTTCTCCAGCTGAACGCCCCAATCCCTCCCAGCCTGTTCCACAGCCCCCTGTGACCTTGCTCCACCAGCTCCAGGTCTTTGCTGGGCTGAGGAGCCCAGAGTTGGACCCAGCCCTGCAGGGGGGTCTCACCAGAGCAGAGCAGAGGGGCACAGTCCCCTCCCTCAACCCACTGCCAGGGATTCATCCATCAGTAAACCATCAAATGTGACTTCAGCCACCTCGTGCCCCATCTCTCTTTGCTGTGTGTACTGCTTCCGTCCCCCTTCTGCCATCCCATCCCTGCAGCTGTCCTCTCGCAGCTTCTCCGGGAGCAGAAACGTTTGCTGCTCTGCTGCAGGTCCCATGAACCTTTCTTACACTGCAGCCAGCCAGGGCCACCACACCGAAACACTGCTGGCCCACCGTGGGCATCACACTGGGGTGATCCCACCTGCCAGCTAACCTGCATTCAGGAACATCACTCACCCTAAACACAGCCGCTGCGGCTACGGGATGATACAAAGGTACCAGACACCTTAAGGAGAAAATAAAATCAAGGTGATTTAAGAACGGGATCACTGCTCCAAGACTCAGGAGCAAGGGCAAAACTCCAGCCACCGCCAGTCAGACTTCACGCAGGGCAGCAGTGAGCTTCAAACGAAAATCAAGCAGGTTCTAAGGGCACGATTCTAGATGATCACCTTCTCTTTCAAGGTCCCTTCCAATCCCTAACGTTCCGTGATTCTTACTGGGCTCTCCTTCCTCCTTCTGCACAGAGCTGGAGCTGAAAGTCGGCTCGAGAAGGAAAAGCTAGGAAGCCACCAAGCTGTGAGGAGACAAGCGCTAGGTTTGGGAGACGTGGCTTCAACCCAACGCTCCCCAAGCGCGTTTCCTTCAGCCCTCCCTTCACATTTAGCACTTGAGCTAAAGCATTTGGGGTTTTCAACCCAGGACACGGGGCCTGAGCCCAGGTGGCCCTCAGCAGCCCATGGCCATCACAGCTTCTGCACTTGGATTTCAACCGCAGCCAGTGCCAGCACAGGAGTGACACCGAGCCCAGGTGCTGCAGAGCTGGCAGCCTCCAAATCCCCCTCTTTGCTCTCTGTAAGCCAAGGGCCCTCTGTCAGAACAGCTTTGGGGTGAGCAGGTTCCTGGCTAGCGAGGACCCCCAAGGCTCTGCACATCCCAGCCTCTTGCTGGACCCACAGGAGAACGAGCACACACCACCCGCCCTGGCCACGTGGAACCGAGCAGAACGAGACTCAAGATGGGGCTGAGCAAGAGATGACAACGGGCTCTTCCTGCCGGGAAGCAAAGCAGCTCTCTGGGCAACAGCCTGACCATGGGGCTCAACACACAGCCTCATGCTGCTGCTGGGTTTCCCTTCTGCTGCAGCAGCACTGGAACTCGTTTGACCCCCAGCAAAGCAGCCCAAGTGACTCATTTTCAGCAGGGCAGGCTCCCGACGGCTGCGGAACGAGACGAACACCAGTGCCAGCATGAGGAGGAAAAAAAGCAGCAGGAGAAAAGCTCTCCATCTGCCTTCTTCAGAAAGCTGTGATGTAAAACCACACGCCTCGACTTCTCGTGACCGATGGTGTCTCATTTATAATCTGACATCACAGCAGAGAGGCAGGAGAGTGTTTCCAGAGGAACAGGAGGCTGGAGACCCAGACGACGACTAGAACTGGCAAAAAACCAGCAGGGGTGGTCCAGCAAATGGAGGACCTTGGATGGAAACCTAGGAGCCAACACAAGGCTGCAGAGCCCCTGGAGCTCTGACAGGGAGCCAACGACAGAGCTGGGACTCCTGGGGCAAAAGTTTGCATCATCAGGACAAGTCCCTCACCCTCAAACACAGCTGCAAGGAGATCAGAACACAGGGCCCTTTCTGAAACACCAAGCACTGGGTGGGACATGCAGGGAGGGCAGGAACACCAGCAAGGCACCCAAAGCCTAATTCCTCATTCAGCCACCAGCAGGGCAGCAGCTCTGAGACCACACCTGGGATCTTGTGTCCAGTTGTGGGCCCCTCAGCTCCAGAAGGACCCAGAGCTGCTGGAGAGAGCCCAGCGCAGAGCCACAGGGGTGATGGAGGGAGGGGAGCATCTCCCTGTTGAGGAAAGGCTGAGGGAGCTGGGGCTCTGGAGCTGGGAGAAAGGAGCCTGAGGGGTGACCCCATGGATGTTGATCAATATGTGAAGGATGGGTGTCAGGAGGATGGAGCCAGGCTCTGCTCAGGGGCACCCAGTGATGGGACAAAGGGCAACAGATGTCACCTGGAACAGAGGAGGTTCCACATCAATATGAGGAGGAATGTCTTCCCAGTGAGGGTGACAGCACCCCGGAAGAGGCAGCCCGGGGGTATTGTAGAGTCGTCTCCTCTGGAGACATTTAAAACCCACCTGGCCGTGTTCCTGTGTGACTGGATGATTTAGAGGATCCTCCTGTGTGGGGGGACTGGATGATCTCTCCAATCCCTAATGTTCTGTGACTCTCTCAGCTTTACTGCCCTACCCCTCTCCTGGCTGCTGCTTCTCCCTCCTGACAGGGATCTGAATCACCTCCCCTCAGTCACGCTCTGGAGACGGGCAGCTCCTCTGGCACTCGGGGCTCGGGCACCCCGAACACCAAGCACACACCCCGCTTCGAGACAGGAGCATTAAGTGAAAGGTGTTGGTGAATAAGGAGCTTAGAATTTGCTGGCAGGACCAGTATCCCCAGGAGGGAAAAGAGGGACCCGAGCTCATGGGAAACAGCTCAACCGGAGGCTTCGGAGACACCAGGAACAGAGCTTTGGAAGAACAGAGTGGCTGGGCACAGGTGAGGAACATGACACAGGGACGTGCTAGAACAAGGGGCCAGTGCTGGAGCATAGAGAAGAGCAGCAAGCTCTTGTTGGTTGGGTTACAGAGTCCTCTGCCCTTTGGTTTCCAGACCTCCACCTGTCCTCACACACCTCCACACCTCACGGCAGGGACTGCAGACCTTGGAACGAGACCAGACACTTCAGTCTCTGTGCAAGCTTCTTCCCCTCAACAAGAAAAGCCCCTTGCTCCAGTGAGCTCACCCCACACCTCCTAGGGGAGCTTTCCTCCCCACCTCAGGTGGAAACCCTTCGGAAGAACCTGTATGATTAACACCCCTAGAGCTGAGCTCCTCACTCCTGCTCCACCAGTAAGGACAGAGCTCCTCGAGGAGGGGAAGGGCAGCTGTACTGGCAGCAGTGATGCCACCCATGCCCCTGGGACATGGTGGTTCAGGATTATCTAGCAGAATAGAGGAAGAAGAAAAAACAACCCCAAGCAACTGAGGACTCCAAACCCTGGAGGGCCAACTGAAGAGCAAGTACTGCACACACGGACCGTGCCTGGACCTGAGCTCCATCCCACCCTCTGGGGGACAGCAGCTGAGTCAGGAGAGAAACAAGAGGGAGAAGCAACCCTCAGGAGAGAGGGAAGCAGCAGGGAGGTGACATCAACACAGGAAAAGAAGCAGCAAAGGGACAAGCACCACCTTCCCTGAGGCTCCATCTCTGGACACCACATCTCCTGCTCCCAGAACTGCTATGGGAAGAAGTTTCTTCCCAAATCCTTTTCAGTGTCACCATCTGCTGCCGAGGGCAGGGGAGTAAACGAAGAGCTCGGCAGGAGATTCTGCATGAGGTGCTGGTGCTGTGGCTGGGGATTTCAGCTCTGCTCATGACTCACCCAGGGAGATGGTGCTCTAGATTCCCACTCCAGGAATCCAGGGAATTGCGCAGATCTGGGAACAAAACCAACCCCTAAGCAAAGCAGCTACGCTGAGGTTGAATAACCAGGAGTCGAGACCTCGCAGGTCCAAGGCAGAATCCTTTTGTGCCACCAACGGGCCCTTGTGGCCAAGAAGGCCAATGGCATCCTGGAGGGGATCAGAAGTGGAGTGGTTAGCAGAGTGAGAGAGGTTCTCCTCCCCCTCCACTCTGTCTTGCTGAGACCACAGCTGGAATATTGTGTCCAGCTCTGGGCCTCTCAGCTCCAGAAGGACACAGAGCTGCTGGAGAGAGCCCAGCACAGAGCCACAGGGATGATGGAGGGAGGGGAGCATCTCCCTGCTGGGGACAGGCTGAGGGAGCTGGGAAAAAGGAGAAAGGTCTGCTGTGAGGAGGATGGAGCCAGGCTCTGCTCAGGGGCACCCAGTGACAGGACAAGGGGCAGCGGGCGTGAGCTGAACCAGAGCAGGTTCCACATCAGTGTGAGAAGGACCTTCTTCCCAGCCCTGGCAGGGGCTGCCCAGGGGGTTGTGGCGTCTCCTTCTCTGGAGACATTTCAAACCCACCTGGGGATGTTCCTGTGCGACTGGATCTAGGTGATCCTGCTGTGTCAGGAGGATTGGACTGGATGGTCTTTTGAGGTCCCTTCCAACTCTTAATGTTCTGTGATTCTGTGATTTTCTAGAGCTGGGATGGTGAGAGTGGTTGACGCTGAGGTTGGTGGCACCCACACACAAGCCACAAGGGAACGGATGGAGCCCATCGGCAGGAAGGTGGGACCCCAGACTTGTGGGCTCTGAGTGTTTCCTCTCGTTCCTCTTTGACCAGTGACTCCAAGAAGGAGCACTTGGCACAAGTGCTGAGCAACCCTGCTCAGAAGGTTGTTAACAGTCAGCAACACCACGTGCAAAGGGAGACACCGAGAAGCAGCAAACCAACAAAGCAGAGTACAGCTCAGTCCTTCACATTTCCAAGAAGCAGAACTGACTTAAGGTAAAAGGAAGAGGCACAGACACCGGAGCACCGCACTTCGGGGAAGTTCTGACAGGATCAGGGCCACCAGATGGTTCCCAGAGCCGCGTTTCACTGCAGTAACCCTTCAGGAGCACTTGGCAAAGAGCCCTACACGGAAACACCACGCGCTCCAAGCTCAGGCTGCGAGTCTGAGCTGTCATGATCAAGAGTTACAACCCTCACCAGCAAGTGCTGAAGACGATAAATCCCCGAAGAAGTGATGCTGCTCAAGGAGGAGAGAGCCAAAGGCTCTCCCCAAAGCAGCCAAGTGCTCCAGCATGGAGCTTCATCTCTTCCACCCATGGAGAGGTGGCATCTCTCTTCTGCTGCTCATCAGCTGCACCCTCACTGGCCTGTGCATTGGTGCTGGCTGGCTCCATCTCCGGAGGGTGGTCTGCCAGCTATCGCTGCACATTGCCCAACACCCACAAAGCCAGATCGGCCTCCTTTGTGCAAGAGGGGCTGAAGCTGTTAGAAAACAAAACCCAGTACAAAGGCATTGGGTAAGAGGGTTTCACCAGTGCTGAGGAGCTTGAGAAACCACGGTGGTTGCGAAAGCTGCTCAGATACAGCCACGGAAGGGGACCTCCTCTGGATGGAGCCCTCAGATTGTCCTTAAAACCCTTCATCACCTCCCTTATGCCACAGAATCACTTCGTTTGGAAATGACCTTTAAGAGTCCAACCCAGCTGCCCCAAGCCCACCGATAAACCATGACCCTAAGCTCCAGATCTCATCCACAGACCTTCAGGAACTGGAATGGGCTGGTGGTTGAGTCCCCATCCCTGGATGTGTTCAGAAGTTGCTTAGATTGGGGGATCTTGTTTAGGGGTGAACTTGAGTAGGGTTGACTGTTGGACTCGATGATCCCAGGGGTCTTTTCCAACCTGAATGATCCCATGATTCTATAAGGATCAGGGTCTGTTTTATACACAGGGCATCCAGCTCGAACCACTCCCCATCACAACCTCCAGCCGGTCACATCCGCCCCCTCCGCGCAGCCACCACACCTCAACAATCCCACAGAACTATCGTTAAGGTGCAGCTTGTCATCACCCCGATCTCCAGGCAATAGGGGGTCGGGAGCCACCCCCTGCAGCCTCAGGCCCTAAAAGCCCCGCTGTGCAGACAGAGCCAAGGATCAACCCCGGTGCTCACGTAGAACCGCTCGTGCCTCCCGTCACACACCGGCTATTTTTAGCTGCTGGACGCGGCACAGCCCTGTGTTCAGTGACAGAAGCCAACGGGAGCGGGCAGAGCGCATCCCCCAGCTCCACTGCAGCTCAGAGACCTTATTGTTCGCTAAGCACAGCCCTGGCTCCAGGCTGGATGAGGGGGGTTGTCTCACACCATCCCCATTAACCATCTCCTGCAGCTCCTTGTTAAAGAATCCTGGAGCAAACTGCCCGCCTGCTGCACTTGTCGCACCCTAAGGAGCTTCGCCGAGGGAACCTCGGCTGGGCTGAACCCAGTCCAGATGGACTCTCCACAGGAGGAGGCATCACCGCTCTCAGCCACTGCATGAGAGCCAAACACATAGGAGAAAGGGACCTGGGGGTCCTGCTGGCCAGCAGGATGGCCAAGAGCCAGCAATGGGTGCTGGAGGCCAAGAAAGCCAATGGCATCCTGGGAAGGGATTAGAAGAGGGGTGTTTAAGAGATTGAGATAGGTTCTCCTCCCCCTCTACTCTGCCCTGCTGAGACCACAGNGGGCTAGGGGATCTAGGGGATCCTGCTGTAGTGGGTCGACTGGACTGGATGATCTTTGGAGGTCCCTTCCAACCCCTAATGTTCTGTGATTCTGTAATTCAGCCTCTGTGGAAGGCACTGAGGACAAGGAAGAGGTTTCCCCAAGCCACTGCAAGGCCCCGAAGGAAACAAACCTTTTCTGTGTCCATCAAAATAAACTTTGGGTTGGGTTACAGCAAATTCAGGGCAAAATTTACAACAAATTGTTAATTTTTTAGAAATTTAGAAAACTAAATATTTGTTAAAAGTTTCCTGCAGTTTTCAGTGAGGAAGACAGGAAGGAACATTGCGACCACGGTGTTGGAAGCTTTAGAGAACCGAGTCGCTCCAACGTGTGATGGTGGTGTTGTCCCAGCTGGCCTGACCTCCCCACTCTGAACTGGAGGCTGCACAGGAGGGTCCCTCCCAGTCTGAACCACCACAGCATTTCCGCTTTGTTTCACCAACTCAGCGAAGGGAAGAGGCAGAGAAACCCATCTTGTGTTTTCCAGAAGAAACGAGGTGGCTTCCTGAAATAGGAGCTAGGGCTTGGAGCTGCCGCAGCGGCAGACGGCTCCCCGACACCCAACTGTCGGTGGCAGAGAGGCGCCGTGGCTGCCTGCCACCAGCACCACCGGCACCGCGAGAACAGGACAACCTCCTCCCACCCAGGGAAACACCATCACCGACCACAGCCACCACTCTGAGTGCAAACCACCAAGAGCACAGCAGAGCAGCTGTTCCCCTGCCTTCCTCTAGATGGGCAGAGCTGCTGGGCTCTTGGTGATCTCAGAGCGGCTGCTTGGCGCTCTGCTCCCGAGCTCTACTCAGCTAAACCCGCTTCTAAGCAAGAGGACTCCCCCTCATCTTGTGTTACCGATCAGTGAGGCAGAGTGACGGTGCAGAGCACTCAACCCGGGAGTTTTCCCTGTATTCTCTCTGAAGATCCACCCAGAAATCCCACAGGGAAACAACCCCCAGCCCAACCAACCCCATCCCCATAGAGATGTGAGCCCTGAGGGGAGGGAGAAGCAGAAAATCTGCATCCAGACCATCAGCAATGAACTTCTCTTCAAGGCAGCTGCTATTCCAAGTAGAACAAACCTAATTTTCTCAGAGTACATGACCAGTTGACACAGTTCCTCCTGCTCCTAGAGCACACACACGCCACGCAAAGCCCACTGAGAAAACGAGGGGAGGGTCTGCAACTCTATTTCAGACGCATCGAGGAGTTAAAGAAACCCGGACAAAAGCCAACGTGAAGTCCCTCTCTAGCCCAGCAGCAGAAAGAATTGGTTGTCACAGCAATCCCAGTGGCTAATTAGCATCAAACCGATGGGTTTGAAAAGACCAGGAGAGGAGGAGATGCACCTCTCCCCACAGTGTGGCTTTAGGATTCGCCAGTTCTCAAGGTGACCGAAGGCAGCTGGGCCTGCACCCTCCTTTCCAGGAGGGGGGAGCAGAGCAGCCTCCCAGCCTGCTGCTGGTGCCACAACCACTCCTGAGTTCACTCCAGCCTGAGAAACCTCTGCCACTATGAGCTGGAGACAAGGGCAGGTGCCCCAGGATCTCGCCTACCTCAGACATCCAACAGCTCATGGTGGTTACGGGTCTCTCTACAGTGACCACTCAGGTTCATGTCAGCAGGGACCACGACCCTACTTCTCCATCATCCTTGGCACTGCTGCAATAAACACTGGGGATGGAGCTGTACTGCCAAACACTGCTCCTCAGACCGTGGCAAAGAGAAGAAACAGCTCTTATCAGCAACCACCGGCTGCACACAACAGCCTGGGACAGAGAGCCTCTGTCATCTGTTCAAGGATCTCTGCTCACAGGGACGTCCAAAGTTCAAGCTAGAGTGGCCATTTCAGCTCTTGGACGGGCTGCTGCAGAGCCTGCGCACTCGATGTCCTACTGCCCTAGAGAGGAGGAAGCACCACCTGCAGCCTCTTAAACTATCACCTCATCTCGAACACACAGCTCCTGCAGTTTGCAGCTACTCTCATGGTTGAGCTTCCCAATCCCCATCCAGACAACGAGGGGCTTTCCCCTCCCACCACTTCTACTGGAAAGGGACTGGAAAACCGTCTTCAGCTGGTCTGCTGCTCCAGCAGAGAAGCTCTTTGCAGCCCCTCATTGCTTTCTAAAAGGCACTGTAGTTTAAGATAGAAGAAAGCATCCTTCCCCAGCCCAGCTCCTGTAGGTACGGGGAGCTGAGCACAGGGCAGCACTGGTGGTCCCCTGGACGGTTTGAATCGGAAGGGACCTTCAAAGCCCATCCAGTGCCACCCCCTGCAGGGAGCAGGGCCATCCCCAACCAGAGCAGGGTGCGCAGAGCCCGAAGGTCCAGCCTGACCTGGGATGGTGCCAGGGATGGGGCTTCAACCACTAATCTGGGCACCGTGGGCCAGGCTTCCACCACCCTCAGCACCAACCATTCCTTCCTTCTGCCCAGCCTGACTCTCTGTCGTTCAGTTTCACCACCCGCTCAGCTCCTGTCACTCCTCCTCCTCCCGCTGCCCGGGGCGGGAAGAGGGAACGTCCCGGTGCTCCGGGGGCGGCGTGACGTCACCGATGAGGTGCGAGGCCGCTGCGGGCACCGAGGGGGCGGACCGGGACCCAGAACCGGGACCAGGACCCCCAACCGGGACTGAAATCCGAACTGGGACCCCCAACCGGCACCGGCAACCGCACTGAGACTCCCAAACGGGACTGAAATCTGCAGCAAGACCCCTCAACCAGACCCGAGACCCGCGATCCCGGCACCCAAACGGACCCTAACCGGGACCCGGACCCACACCGGGACCCAACACGGGCACCAGGACCTCCACCAAAGGGCCGAGTTGGCCAAAACTTCGCACAACCCGTCCCCAACATCCCCAACACCCCCAGTCCCAGCAGCACCCCCGCCCCAATGCCGCCCCGCAGGACGCTCCGCGGGCCGCGCACTCACTCACCTGCCCAAGGGCCCAGCGCCGGCCCCACGGCGCGACCGCTGCCCAGCACCCAGACACGGATCCCGTTCAAAAGCCGGTAGGAGCCCAGCGCGGCCGCGTACAGAGCGCCCAGCGCTCCCACCCAGTACAGGAGCCCCGCGGCCGGCAGCGCGGCAGCGGCGGCAGTAGCAGCGCCCATGGCCGCGGCGGAGGAGGAGAAGAAGGAGGAGGCGGCGGCCGCGTCCGGACTGAGCCCTCCCGGCCACCGCCGCGCCGCATCTGCAGCTGAGCCCGCCCCCGCCGGACCACCACTGGCTAGAAGGCCGCTCAATCAGCGCCGTTGCCGGGCAACGCGGCCGCGCGGCCCCTCCGCACACTGAAGGGCGGGGGGCGGGCGGCGAGCGGCCACACACGCCCCCGTACTACTCGCGGGCTGCGCCCCACGTGGTCGGCAGCGCTCGTCCGATTCTCATTGGTCTTCGGCAGTGGCAGTCTGCTGCAGACGCGCTCTCATTGGGTAAACTGCGCGAAGCTCTCGCGGGATTGGTGGGAAACGGAGCTTCTCGTCCCGCCTTCACTGACGTCATATGAGCCCATTCATAAAATGCTCAGGCTCCGCCTCGCATCTGAATAGGCCCCCCACGCCGTGCGGAACCTACGCGGGGGCCGGAATCGGGGGGCGGGGGGGCCTGCAGAGCAGTAAGGCCGCACGGTTTGGGGTCGGGATCTGGGTACGAGCCCCAAACCGCCACAATTTTCTGCAACGGTGTTGGAGCCAGGGCAGAAGTTCGGCCTCATCGCCCCAGGAGGAGGAGATTGCCCAACAGCCGGAGGTTGCCCCAAGGAGGGTGAGGTTGGCCCTGAGGAACAATTTCTGCCCCGCAGGGGTTCCCCAGGCTGCCCAGGGCAGTGGGGGAGTCCCCATTCCCGGACGGGTTGCAAAGCCCTGGAGCTGTGGGGTGAGGGACTGGGGTCACTGGGTCCCATCAGACACCACCCCACTCCCACAGCCACATACACAGTGGGTTGAGAACTCCGGGACTTGGCAGGAGTGAAATCCCTCCTCTTGGTGGCTCCTCCCATGGCAGCCTAGAAGAGCCCCAAGCTCTGCTGATTCCAGCCCCCTCCTAGGTCCACCCAAACACACAAACCCAAATCCCTCTGTCTCACAAACACCAGCCAGGAGAATGTGGGACTCGGGGGGCTGTGCGAAGATCTTGTCTTAGGGCCCCCTCCCCAAAATGTGACAAGTACATAGCCCCCTGAGACCCCAGCTGGATTATGGCAGTTCCCAAGACCGCAAAACACATTCACAGCTCTTCCTTGGGAAGAAGATGCTTGTGCGTGACATCCACCACCTTCCACAATGACCTGGGCTTCCCAAGATCTGTGAGATTGTAATTAATGACCTCCCACTCCCAGAAAGGGAAAAGAAAGAAGAAATCCAAGGAAAACAGGCTTTGAAGGTTTATCTGTTTTATTAGCTTAATAAAAATCAGTGTTTGTTACCTTTAATGCCATTAAACACATTCTACAGACACCAACCACATGTGTGTTGCAAGGAGACAACATTACAGCAAGAGCAGAGCACAGGGGTAATCAAAGAATCCCTGGTCCTCACAGGAATCATGGTGCAACTGGGAATTAGAGAGTCTGAGCTTGCTGTAGCCACCCCAGCTGCCAAAGCTGCTCTTGGACCACATGTAGGACAGCAACACCATGGAGCCCCACTCTTTGGTCTTCAGGAGGACACCAGGAACCTGAAAAGACAACAAGAACCTGTTTGGCTCCGTTCTAAGAGCTTCTGCAAATCAAATAGAAGAGCAGAGGGACAGGCGGTAACACTGTGGTCACCAGGAGCACCAGTGTCAGGAACAGGAGGGGATTGGGCAGCTGGAGGGCATCAGGAGAGGCTGAAGGGAAGGAGGCAGCTGTTGGACAACCTGCTTGTGGCTGTCCATGCAGCCACACTGCTCTTACCATGGGGACACTGCCCAGCATCAGAAACAGGGAAAGGACACACGTGGGAGCTCCAGAAGATTTGCCGGCCTTTGTCAGAGCCCACCCATCCCTGGCTGGGAGCTGAGCACCCCACTGCTGGAGCAGCACAGACAGCACGATGCTCCTCGGGGGTTTCTGTGCTAAAAACTAACGCTGGTTATTCAGGAGTGCTGCTCTTTTTTTATGCTGCTGTGTTCAGAGGACAGCCGTCCTCCGAGAGACTGCGGTCTACATTTAGCAGCAGATGAGTCACAGGCAGGGAAAGAATTCTGCAAAGGTCAAGTGAGGGGTTCTGCATCGCTTGCTCATGGTCATCGCCCATTCCTGGGTGTATCCCCCAGCTCCAGGGTTAATCCCGGTGTTCCCATGAGCTCCCAGAGCCTGGAGGAGCACCCATGGGTGTTCCCAACCTAGTCAGACGCCAACATGCAAACACATGTCCCAGGAGGTGCCATGCCAAGGCCCCAGAGATCACCAGAGGTGCCACAGCCTCTCTTCCCAGTTCAGGCATGTCGGTAGCTCCAGGCACAATGTGGCTGGGAGCTATGACACCAGCCCAGTTGGCCACAGCCCAGCTATGTTGCTCCACAGTGGTGATGGTGGTCAAGCTGTGGGGCAGAGCATGGGAGAGGAGGTGGTTAGGAAAGAGAAAGGAGCAAAGACAGGCACCAAAGAAGTAAGAATTCCACAGACCAAGATGATGAAAGGAGACATCAAGAAAACAAAACCATAGCAGGGAGCAGAGATAAACCAGAGATAAAACAATGAACAGAGGATAAAAGAGCACCCAGCAAGAAACAGTCCATATTTATCACAAGGGTTTGCTGTGACCTTGCAGCCACAAGCAGCCACACACATTCCAGATCTGTTCTGCCAGTGGAAAACACCTCATGAGGACCGATCCTCTCCTCACCCCAGCTGGCAGCACCCTGCAAGTGGGATGCAGCTCTTGTTCCCCTAACAGGAACCACTTGGACATGCCAGCAGATCCCTCAGGGCACCTCAGACAGCAGCAGATCACAGAACTGGTCAGGTTGGAGAAAACCTTTAAGACCATCAAGTCCAGCCACTAATCCAACTGTCCCACCCGACCCTAAACCCTAAATTGCCAAGCTCCAGATCCACATGACCTTGGAACACGGCCAGGGATGGCGATTCAACCCCCTCCTAACACTGGGGTGAGGCGAGAGCCCGTGGGCACAATTCCCAGCCCTGAGCCTTTCCTTCTCCATCGCTTTGCTCTCGCTCAGACCATTCAGGACCTGCCCAGGACCTCAGGAGTTCTCCCACCTCTGCCCAAGTGGGCTTTGCAGCAGCCAGGTGTCCCAACAGCTCCACGCTGGCGAGGTGCCCTCCGCTGATGGTGTCACACACACAAGTACTGCTTTTTTTAGCTGTAAGGATGGGAAAGTAAACCAGTGAGACCAGAGGGGCTGGGACAGCAGGCTGCTCCTGCTAATTCCGTTAAATAAACCCCGAGGGTCAACGACCTGTCCACCTGCCTCGGGACTGAAGTCCCAGATTGCCCAACAAGAAGTCACTCCAGGCAGGTGCAGCAATGGAAACTAAGCTGGTCCCAAAACAAGGCAGGAGGTGGCAACTGAAGTCGCCAAGATGTTGGAATGACTGTAAATTATCTCAAGTTCGAACACTCTGTGCAGATGCACCCTGAGAATCTCGCCGGTAGGGATGGAACTGCACTCTCTCGTTGCTCAATCCTCTGCCACCTGGTTTTGTAACTGCGATGAGCAACGCGGAGGCTTGTCCGCGTAACTTGAACAAAGTTCAGCAACCAGTGTCCCCTGCACCGCTGCCAGCTTGGGGTCACCTGGCAGATGCTCCTGTTCAGACCTTTGTCTCCTCATCTATGACCACACAGTGGTCTGACAGACTCTCAACCCCCTTGCGGCACCTTGAGTAGCACGTTGAGCGTGACATGGTGCCTACAGCCCTCCCTCCACCCCCTCCAGCACATCTGCTGTCCTCAGCACACAGCTGTTTCACATCCACCAAGCAGGAATGATGCAGCATTTCCTCTCACATCACTGCTTCACCTCTTCCACGGCTCTCTGGTGTTATGATGGAAGAGAAAAATATCTTCCATGAGTCCAGGTTAAATACCACCCCACTGGCCACACCAGGGCTCTAAGGGCCACAGCCAGGCTGGCCTTCAACACCTCCAGGGATGGGGACTGCACCACTGCCCTGGGCAGTCCATTCCAGGCTCTGGTCACCCTTTCCATGAGGAAGGCCTTCCTGACATCCAAACTAACCCTCTGGTCATTTGAGTTGCTCTCCTCTGGACACATTCCAGGAGCTCTCTGTCATTCTGATGTTGGGGACTCAGGTGATTCCAGTCATGGACTCACAGAACGGTTTGGGTTGAAAGGGACCTCTGAACCGTCACTAACTCTAAACCCCAGTGGTCATCACCTGAAATACAGCCCTTGGAGACATCACTTACGTGGACCTCTGCAGAGCATTCAACACTGTCCCACATGGCATTCTGATCTCTAAACTGGAATGCCATGGCTGCTTTTACAAAAGAGACAAGAACGAGCCCAAACCAGAGTTTAACAAATTCACTTCAGACTGATTTATTTCACAGAATCACAGAACATTAGGGATTGGAAGGGATCTCGAAAGATCTTCCAGTCCAATCACTCTGCCACAGCAGGATCCCCCAGGTCCAGTCACACAGGAACAGGGCCAGGCGGGTTTGAAAGGACTCCAGAGAAGGAGACTCCACAATCCCCTTGGGAAGCCTCTTCCAGGGCTCTGTCACTTTCATCATGAAGAAGTTCCTTCTCATCTTGATGTGGAACCTCCTCTGTTCCAGCTCACACCTGGTGCCCCTTGTCTTATCATTAGATGCCACAGAGCAGAGCCTGGCTCCATCCTCCTGACGCCCATCCTGCACATATTGATCAGCATTCATGAGGTCACCCCTCAGGCTCCTTTTTTCCCAGCTAAAGAGCCCCAGCTCTTCAGCCTTTCCTCAGCAGGGAGATGCTCTACTGCATCATCTCTGTGGCTCTGTGCTCATCTCTTCCGTAGATGACAAAAGGCATCTCCAGCTACCGAACAAACTGCTTCACAAGCCCCAGAAGCATTTCATGCTGCGGGCTGGCTGTCGGCAGAACCTGAATTAACACCAAATATTTTGTAAATAATTTTTCTCCCTTCTCTTAGCACGAAATGGGGAGGGAAGGAGTAACTACCTGCAGAAATCACACCAGAGAAAACCTGGGGCTAGCAAGTGCTCTTCCCTTCACACCACAACTCCACCACAGCCCAGCACCTCAATCCTTCCCTTTCACATTAAGAAAATCCCAAACCAAGGAACCGTACGAGCCCCGAACCGCGTCCATCCCACCACCAACGCCGAGCCCCGCGGCTAGGCCGCAGCCGGAGGCCCCGACTAGGCCCCGCGGCGTCGGGCAGCGGGCCGGTCCCCTCCGGCTCCGCCGTGGGGAGCAGGGGGAGACCCCGACGGTGGCCGGGCAGGGCTGGGCAGGCGGGCCCGGGGCTCGGGGGCTGCGGGGCCTAGGGAGCCGGGCCCGGGCCGCCGAGCCGGCAGCTCCCGGCATGCAGCGGCGCCTACAACTCCCGGCGGCCTGCCCGGCCCGGCCGCGTTAACCCTCTGCGGCTCCGGGGCCTCCCCGCCGCTTCCCCGCTCCCAGCCTGGCCCAGAACCTGCCGCCCGGGCCCAGCTCGCCCACCCACCCCCGGTCGGGCTCTCTGAGCCCCCCGCCCCTGCGCCGACCGCGGCCCGGCTGTGCGGGGTGAGGGGGCTGCGAGGCCGAGGGGGTTGTGAATCACCCCTGGCAGGCGCTGACACCCCGGGGGAAGCTCTTCTTCACGCTCTTTATGCCTGGTTTTTCCCTAATTCTGTGTTTGTTTGGTTCAGAAGACAAACGGCAGTTTGTAAATTAACTCTGGAACAGCCTCAGAATCCCCCCCCAGAGAACTTGTGGGTGAAGTTCACGGGCAACACGGGGTGCCCCACAGGGAAGGCCCTGGAGGCCACGTCCTGCACAGGATCGCAGGATCTCTTCTGGATTGAAGAGACCTCGGAGCCCATCAACTCCAGCTTCGGACCCAGCACTGCCAGGGCACCCTCCCCCCCAACCGCTGTCCCTCAGCACCAGCTCCACACGTCGGTTAAATCTCACCAGAGATGGGGACTCCCTCCCTGCTCTGGGCAGCCCGTTCCAGTGTCTGGTAACCCTGTGGGGGAAGAAGTTCTTCCCAACATCCAGCCTGACCCTCCCTGTCACAGCCTGCAGCCGGCTCCTCTGGTCCTGTCACTTGGCACCAGGGAGAAGAGGCTGGACCCTCCTCACTCCAACCTCCTGTGAGAGAGCTGTAGAGAGCAATAGGTCCTGTGAGCCCACAGCCAGCAAACCCGCACCTTGTGAGCCCACACTGAGCAGAGCATCCTGCTCAGCCCTGTCCTCCCCACAGCCTGTTGCCCAGTGTGCTCGGCTCACACGGCCACTGCTGTTGCAGCTCTCCAAACCAGCAGCCAGCAGTGCCCACACAGGGAACCCAATCGCAGCTAAAACACGACCCCAAGACTCCGGATCCTTTTTTGGGACAGGGCAGACAACACAAGCTCCGTGCAGAACCAGCACCTCACCGAGCATCGCACGGGTCCCACCGCTCGACAGCCCCCCACTCAGCCCTCATGCACCCCCCCCACCTCCACCTACTTCATCAGGGGTATCTTTTATTTGGTGAAACCCCTGAGCAGCAACCGGAGTCAAACGGCTCTAATTTGTGCTGCTCCAGACGTGCAACTGCCTGACAGACTTACACACAAAACAAGCTGCCTGCTGGTGCACCAACCTCTAAAACAAATGCAGATGCCCCCAAAACATTCTGCTAGTTCTCCAAAATTAAAATCCCAAAGTCAAACAAAACTCCTGGCAGATGATTGTGTGGTTATTTTATTTCCCCCCGTACAAATACTTCTGGTTTTAAAAAAAAAAGCCAACAAAGTTCTGATTCATTCCAGCTCATAAACAGAGGGAAGCAGCACGTTTTCCTTTTTAGAAGAAGAAAACCAGTGAACTCATCGATAAGGAGAGCACAGAGACAGCTCCTCTCTGTTTAGTTTTCTTTGTAAAGTTTATTTTTTAATACCTCGTCCCTTTCAAAACAAAAACAATCAGCCCACCAGCCCCACAGCTGCATGCAGAGAAACACAACTGGAAAAGCTTTTCGTGCTGCGCTCTGTCCCAGGCACTTTGCAGAGGCTTTTCAGGAGACAATTCACAGCCCTGCGATTCCAAACGGTGCCAGTCCAATTGTTTGGGATTTATTCCTTGCCGGGGCAATTTTTTTCCTCGGGTGGGTTGTTCAGGATTCCCGGGGAAAAACAGCAGCGTGTTCCCTTCGCTGCCACCTCTTGCTCTCCCTCCTCTCTTTACAGAGCAGCCACAAACATTTCCAGAGTGACTTGCAAACACCCCAACACAGCCCTAAAAAGGACAGTTCTGCCGCAGAGAGTCTCCAGACCGAACCGAAGGCGCCAACGACCCCCCCACACACACACTCCAGACGTAACCTGACAAAGTCCCTGCTCCCTGGGACAGGATTATCCATCCCATGATGAGCTGGGCCTTTCCCTGTGTTGCTCTGTTTTAACTCCCCAAATTTATAGATGTTGAAAACTGGCATCTGAAAAGGGCTTTCTTTAAGGATCTCAATGAAAATAGTGTTCTGCTTTGTCATATTACCATAATCCTCCTCTGGAAATCACTTAGAATTTCAGTTTAACCTCATTAAAGAATTTTAAGTCAGTCTTAACCCAAATACAAGAAGATCTAATAAAAACATGGGGTTTTTTTTCCCTTTTGCAAACAGGGGGAAACAAACCACGAACCCTCTAAAATGGATTCCTCAGGTAGGAGCAGAAGCCTCTTCTCCCCCACAAACTTCGGAGAGC
This sequence comes from Rhinopomastus cyanomelas, assembly GCA_013400115.1. Lineage (NCBI taxonomy): Eukaryota > Metazoa > Chordata > Aves > Bucerotiformes > Rhinopomastidae > Rhinopomastus > Rhinopomastus cyanomelas. The sequence continues at coordinate 96,589 of VXBP01006791.1, forward strand.
TGGACTCCCCGCGCAGTGCCCGCGTTCCGAAAACGCCGGGGAGAAAGGCAGGACCTCACCGAATCGCAGGCGCCGGTTCTATCTGTTTATTTCCTTTTAGATTTTAGAAAAGAAAAAAAATCTTTCCATTTTCCTCTGCCAAAAAAATAAAATAAAATAGGGAGACTAAAGGAAAGAAAAATACTGCAGGATCCTGACTCCCTGTATCCCCACGAACTGTTTATTCCAAAGCTCTTCTAGCAGCAGTTTATATTGGTTTGAGATATTGGCAGTTATTTTGCCAGTGGAAATATTATGATTTGGATTTTTTGCCTCTTAAGAGGCTACAGAGCAGCACCACAGATTTTAAGGGACTTCTAACCTTTTCCAATCCCCCTCTCTCTCTCTCTCCCTTTTTGTTTTTCACAGAATCACAGAGCATTAGGGATGGGAAGTGACCTCGAAAGATCATCTAGTTTTTGGTGGTTTTTAACATCCCGCTTGGTCAAGGAAATTCACATTTCTCCCCCTTCCAAGGGATCAGAGTGGAGCTGGAAATTTGAAGCAGAACGAGCAAGCGGCGCGCGGTCCGATGGCAGCAAACCCGACGCTCACACGCAGCTCCTCTCCCTCTCCTGGTGGGCAACAAGCTTCCCCAAAGTACAGAACCCCTCCGAGACGCAGCCTGGCCAGAAGCACTCTCCTGATTTCACCTCCAGGAATTGCATTTTCTCCCCAAACACCCTATCTATAGCTTCCTGCCATTTCCTGACTCCTGCTTAATTAACCAACGCGCCTGAAAAAAACCCTTAGCTTCCTCCAACTCCATCAAGGCAGCCTATTTTTAATTGCCACCCCATCGCAGACACTTGCCAACGCCACAAAGCCACGTGCAAATTAGAAGGAGCCCGTTTATGACTCCCTTAGCCCCGTCTTTGACGCTGCCGCAACAGCCGCTTCCGACCCATTTGCTGGATGAGGGGAACGGGACCATGCGCCCCATCTCGCATCAGGATCTACCCCTCCTGCGCTGGGTGAAAACCTGGGCACCCCTGCCAGCACCTCTGCTGCCCGGCAGCTACCTGGACGCCGGGAGAAGCTGCTCTCTGCCCTCGGTCCCTCCCGACGCTCTGCGCCCGGAATCCAACCGCACGGAGGTTGGTCCAAAATGTCAATAAACTCCAAACCCAGCGAGGCCCAAAGGTCAGCCCGTAGCAAAGCCGAGCTGGAAAGGCTTTTTGCTCTTGCCATCGACAGCCGCCCGTGCGGACGCGTTACCTGAGCAGTGCCGCTCGCTCCCCGGGGCCGCCCGTCCGTCTGTCCGGCGCAGGGGCTGTGCCACCCTCCCTGCAAGGGCAGAGACGAGAGAGTAAAGTTCCTGCAGGCTTGGACCCAGCTCTGCATATCCACAGCATCCCTCCCTCGCAGGGCTTGGCACCTCGTGCTCTGAAAAGCAGCTCAAAACCTCCCGCCTCATCCTGATGAGAGCCTGGGGGTTGTTTTGGGTCGGTCAGGGGCCTGTGGCCACCTCTAGCCCCAGACGTGGGCAATGGAAGCTCCTGGTTCCCCAGACCTTGCTTTCAGTTCTCCGAGGCCTCTGTGCTGCTGCTGCCTGCTCCATCACATTGCCAACAGCTCCTCTGCAAACACTAAGATCTGGGATTAAAAAAGGGGGGAAAAGGGTAATTTCTTGTCTCTATACCGACCCCTGACTTTTCTAAGAGCCATTTACAAGAGGGACAGAGACCTGAGACATCCGTCTCACAGCAGCTTTTCCCTGCTCTGATTTAAAAGCCAGATACCTCCCTCAGATAAATGAGGAGGTTGCTTTACCCCTTTTTTCCCCCTTTTACAGGCTTGTTTCTGTATTTGGGGCTACACAGACCTCCAAGTGTGGGGTCTTGTATCTCCTCCCTTCCCCTGCAGGGCAGATACCAGCTGAAGTCACTGTCTAGAGACCCTCTAATGCCCTTTCCCCCTCTACACTATTTCAAACCAACAGGAAAAGAAGAAAAGCAAAGATGCCACGTACCAATGTTCGGGGCACGACGTTTCCAGACCCACCCCACTCCACGTCCTTGTTCCCGTCGGGCTTTTCATAAGCTCTGCCTGTAAGTCCTGGCCAGGAAGCCCCAGCTCCATCGGGTCTAGCATTTGTGACTGAACCATTTTTTCCTTCACAAAAACATTCCAAACAGATCAGCCTGCACCAAAGCCTTTCCTTCTCCCTTTCACCCTGCTCCTTCCACCCCTTCCCCACTCCTCGCGCCACTGGTGTCCTGCCGGACCGGTGCCACACGTCTGCTTTCCCACAGAGTCTCCAAGGCACAGAGAGGAGGGAAGCAGGAGGGAATTCTGCACACTGCTACCTGATCTTTTCCCGCTGCTCCCCCCATCTCTTCTCCCCTCGTGGCACCTGGTGCTTCTTCTGGACCCCCTGCCTTTGCTTTGCTTGGTCTTTCCCCACTTTTCCCCAGGTTTCTCCCCTGCTGGTCCTACCAGACCGAGCAGCAGCACTGAGTGTCTGTCAGTCCCACTCCACCTCTCAATTTCTTAGTGTTTTCCAGGTTAAACAAATCCAGCCTGAACTCCCCAGGGATTTTTACAGGTCCTTTCTCGACCCTTTCGCAGGCTCTCGCCGCTCACAGTCACCCACCCTCGCGCAAGACAAGGGCATCCCCGTCCCGCTCTGCCCCCAGCCCCACGCCCAGCGTCAACCTCTCGCAGACCCTCTACGCCAGGTATGAGAGAGACAAAAAGGGGATAAAACTTGTAGAGGGGCCCCTTGACATCAGAAAGAGGATAAAAAACCCCGAGCAGATCTTTTCAGCTGCTTCTGACTCCTTCAAGAGGCACCGTGAGCAGCAAACCCCTGTCTGAGGGGAAATCTCTACCAAAACCACCGGCGACTGGCCCCTGCACCGATAAAAGGAAAGGTCCCATTTCTAATCTAGTGCCCGGCCCCGGCCGTTTAGGATTTACTTGCCAGCCTTGGGTGGGGAGTGAAAGTTGCCTGTTGGTTTCACTTTTGTTCTCAGCCACTTTCACTTTCATGCAGTGGCAGAGAACCCTCTGTGCCTGCAGCTCCCCGACGGCACGGACGACGTCTGCGTTTTCAAACGCTCCTCGTTAGGCTCAGAGCAGGAACGATTCCCCTCTCCACCCCCTTCTTCCCAGGACAATGACAAAACGGTACCGTGTAGGGGTCTGAAACGTTCCTGCTCCGGGAGCAGCCTTCACCTGCCCTGCACCCTGGGCTGGGCTCTGCTCCTGATTTCCCTGAAGCCCATAGGGACTGTGCCCTGTGCTCACACACGGCAGGATCGAGCCCCTGGGGCTGTGGGCAACGTCCCCTCCGACGTACAGGGTCTGCCTGCAAGTTTTTTCTGAAGTAAATTCAAAGGAGAAATAAGCAGCCCCTGCATTTACCTTTCTGTGTCCTTCTAAACCAGCTATAAATAACCTTCTGATACGTGATGGTCCCACAAATCCCCGTCCTGGCCTCGGATGGAGCAGCCAGAGGAGATGCAGCCACTGTGGTTTGTACAGGGAGGGAAATGCCCCATCTTCCCAGGAGCAACCACCACCAACACTCCTCCTCCTCCTCACGCCGACTGACGCTCTCCAGCCCAGCCCTGTCCTGTCCTGCACCGGGACCTCGTGTCACCCAAGCTCCTGAAGGGTACACCTGTGTGACCCCCTTTTTCCCTCAGGATGAACCACCACAGAGAAACTAGAATCAGCAACAGCAGGAAATTATAGGGGAAGAAAAGGGGCTCCATTTGTCTTTTCCAAAATCTGCATCTTCTGCTCAACGGTCCCTTCCCCTCCCTGCAATACAGACACCAGACCACGGCCGTGACCGCATGTCCATGCAGGGACACCCCCCTCCAGCCACCAGAGCTTGGAGACATGGGAGTCTGAGAAATGCAGACTCAATGGGAATGCTTATGGGTTTATCTGGGCTGGGTAACGTTCACTTCCTCAACCTTTCCTACAGGTTCTGTGTCCCACAGGCCCATGGAAGCCATCGCTTGCCACCTACGGGAAGCCAGGTGCACAAGCTGCACCTGGAGAGCTCCTGTCTGCAGCTCCTGGGACAACTCCATCACTGGGGTGGGGTTTATTCCCCCAGTGGCTTTGCTTCACCATCTTGAAGTGGGAAACTGCAGGGTGCCCACAGACACACTGTCCCCACCCCAGCAGCCTGGGTGCTGTGTGCTGGAGGTACCAGGTCACACAGCTTGACATGAGCAGCTCCCCCAGCACCACGTCACGCACGTTCCCCAAACTCTGTCTCAAAGACCCCCTCCACCTTCCTTCCCCAACTTCACCTCGACTTTCCAATGTCCTCTGCATTTCCAAGGCTGGTTGCCCATCAGACTCACACACATGTTCACTTTCAAGCCCCTGGTATCAGTGGGGTTCTTCTCTCGCCAGGACTGACAACGCTTCCAAGCACCCCTGTGCCCTAGAGAGACCACGATAGCACCAAACCCCACCAACCACGAAGCAGAATCAATGGTCTAGAGAGACCACAACAGCACCAAACCCCATTGACCACAAAGCAGAACTAGTTCCCTAGAGAGACCACGACAGCACCAAACCCCACTGACCATGAAGCAGAACCGGTGCCCTAGAGAGACCACGACAGCACCAAACCCCATTGACCACAAAGCAGACACACAACAGTCCTCCCTCTGTAGCCCAGCGTAGCCGCATCCCTAATTTCCCCCACAGGTGCCGGTGTTTTGGTGGGATTTAGCCATCACATGCAGTTTGCACTGGGCTCTGTGATGGAGCTTAAGCAAAACCAGTAAATCTCCATCAATTAATATCGATGGATTGTGGCCAACAAGACCAATAATTGCAGGGTCTCAGGACGTAGCCTTGCTCCAAAACCCTGCACTGGGAGCTCACCTACAAGTGTGCCCGGGGTTCCACCTGGCTCTCACTGAAATGTTGACCCCACAGCTCTGCGCTCTTTGCACCAACCAGGCAATTGCAGCTGCGTGGCTGCTATTTATCTCTGGGTTCTCACTGCTAAGGCTCCACAGCAGGTCTTGTCAAGGAACCCTCGGGAACCTCACAAGTGTGGCAGAGAGGAGAGGACAGTTACAGGGGGAAGACGACGGGAAGGGGGTCGGTGTGTTCTTCCAAAGATCATAGAATGGGTTGGGTTGGAAGGGAGCTCAGACATCACCCAGGGCCAACCACCTGCTACAGGCAAGGGCACCTCTCACCAGAGCAGGTTGCCCAGAGCCCCATCCAGCCTGGCCTGGAACAAGATGCTTGAGGTTGTTGTACTCACTCCTGAGGTGCAAAGGAGGGGAGCGCCCTGCCCAGCCCTGCCAGCAGTCCTGAAGGGCTCTGGAGTCTCTCCTTGGGGTTCATAACGGTCTAGAGCCCCCTCCTCACAGGTTCTGCTGCAGCACAAGAGGTTGTCTCAGGGGCAGCCGGCTCCTCTCACCTTTTCCCGGTGGGAAACAAGGACCAGAGCGACTATTAACCAGTCACCAGCCTAAGACTACTGACCAAACATCAGATGGAAGCACTAGTGCTGGGTACCAGGGTAGGCTGGGGACTGGCTCCTTGGAGAGCAGTGTAGGAGAACGGGACCTGGGGGTCCTGGTGGCCAACAGGATGGCCAGGAGTCAGCAATGGGCCCTGGTGGCCAAGAGGGCCAGCAGCATCCTGGGTTGGATCAGAAGGGGGGTGGTTAGCAGATCAAGGGAGGTTCTTCTCCCTCTCTACTCTGCCCTGGTGAGACCACATCTGGAGTGTTGTGTCCAGTTGTGGGCCCCTCAGTTCCAGAAGGACACAGCTGCTGCAGAGAGTCCAGCGCAGAGCAACAAAGATGATGGAGGGAGTAGGACACCTCTCTTGTGAGGACAGGCTGGGGGAGCTGGGGCTCTTGAGCTGGGAGGAGAGGAGACTGAGGGGTGACCTCATTAATGTCGATAAATATGTGAGGGGTAGGTGTCAGGAGGATGGAGCCAGGCTTTGCTCAGGGGTACCCAGTGACAGGAGAGTCCCTGATGGGTTAGGCTGAGGAACAGAGACACAGACTGGCCAAACGGGGCAGGTGTGGCGAGCACAGCCCAGCATCGCTGCCTGGCCCCAGTTTCTCACCCTCAAACACACCAGACTTTGGCTGCTCTCACTTCTTCCCAACCTCTTCAGCAGGGCCCTGTTCCGAACTCAATTCCCACAGGAGACACCTAGATGAGATCCAGGATCTGAGCAGAGCATCCCAGGAGCTGCCGGCGCCCGTGAGCCAGCAGCACCTGGCTTTGCACAGGGGGCTGAACATCGGGGCACAGGGGCTGTCACTGCCACGAGGTGACCCCCCACATTTCCAGGACAAACCACCCCAACTTCTAACCAAAGACCAGCTGGTTGGAGATAACAGCAGACACCCAGCACATAGGCAGAAAGGCTTCTTCCTTAAAGCTGCAGCCAACACCCCAACACCAAAATCTCTTTCTATCACCCATTCCCCTTCCCAAGAATTCTTCTGTCTGCAGAGGAACACGAGAGCAACTCGGCTGCTCTTGCAGACTTTGCCCTCTCACGGCCTCTACCCACAGCCCTTCCCTGCACCTGCAGTTGGGGAGCCCATCACCCAACGGGACCACACCCCCACCAACAAAGAGCTGCTCATGCCAGGGGTTGCAAAAGGACCTGGAGATACTCACAGTGTTAGGGAAAAGCTTCCTTGGCATCAGGAGACTGAGGAGTTCCTGCAAGTATTTAGGGTGGCCACTTGGCTACTGACTCAGCTGGCTTGCTGGCAGCAAGTCCAGTGTCTCTGGAAGAGTTTTAAGCAGAGTCTTGGTGTCTATCACCCACAAAGGGCAGCTGGCTGCTGTGGGGGCAGAAGGGACCACCCCACAGGCACTGGGCACAAGGGCTTCTTGGCAGCAAAACCCCAGAAACACAAGGTCTTCCAAGCAGTGATGAAACTAGCCCAGTGCCCAAGAGCCCTCCTCCATCCTCGCCCTCAGACCGGTCTGGACCGCTCCCAGACACGCTCCGATGGGAACGGAGGTCACAAACCCTCTGCTACCAGTGGAGAACCAGAACATCTATTTGTATCACCCCAGCCACCCCCAAACTGTCAGTTAAAGTTCAAATAGTAGGGACTGAAACACAGAGGAAACAGAAGCAAAGAGAAACAAAACACAGAGGAAACAAGGAAACAAACCAAAGAGGAAACAAACCAAAGAGGAAACAAACCAAAGAGGAAACAAACCAAAGAGGAAACAAACCAAAGGAAAGAATTAGGTACTAAAAGAGGAAACAAAGAGGAAATAAACCAAAGAGGAACTAGAACAAAAAGGAAACAATTAGGAACTAAAACAAAGAGGAAATAGAACAGAAATTAAAACACAAATAGGAACCAAAACAAAAGGAACAAAGAGGAGCTAGAACCAAAGAGGAACTAAAACAAAGAGGAAACAAAGAGGAACTAAACCAAAGAGAAAATAGAACAAAGAGGAAAGAATTAGGAAGTAAAACAAAGAGGAAACAAATAGAAACTAAAACAAAGAGGAAATAGAACAAATAGAAACTAAAACACAAATTGGAACTAAAACAAAGAGGGAACAAAGAGGAGCTAGAACAAAGAGGAAAGAATTAGGAACTAAAACAAAGAGGAAAGAATTAGGAACTAAAAAAAGAGGAAACAAATAGGAACTAAAGGAGGAAACAAATAGGAACCAGAACAAGGAGGAAACAAATAGGAACTAGAACAAAGAGGAAACAATGAGGAACTAAAACAAAACAATTAGGAACTAAAACAAAGAGGAAACAAATAGGAACTAAAATGAAGAGGAAACTATTAGGAAGTAAAACAAAGAGGAAATAGAGCCAACAGAAACTACAACACAACCAGGGATTCAACCAAAGAGGAAATTGAGGAGCGAACGGAGCGGATTCAGAAGCGTCTGGGTTTCCTCTGGGTGTGGGGCCGGCCGAGATTTTCACACCGGGGAAGGAGCGACTGCAGCGCTTGACAGAAACGACACCGAGAGTCCTGCAGGTGTTGGGGGTGAGCGGGGCCCTGCCAGGTCCCCGGGATGGGCTCTGACTCGCGCAGGCGAGCTCACGGCCCCTCGATGGCTGCATGTGTCCTGACACCACCTAACTACATGACCTGTGGCCATGGCTAACAGCAGCCAAGTCTTCTCCAGCTCTCCAGACAGAGGTGGAACCAGCAGGAATCAGGAGAAGACACGCAAGAAGGACACAGGGGCTCTTGTTTGTCCCCGTATTGTCAGCTACAGACCAGCCAGGTACTTGTTCCCCACCTGAGCAGTACAGGGTGGCCGCTCCGTAGAGGTTCAGGTGAGATGGTCCTGCTCAGCTTTGGTGTCTCCAACTAACAGCACCAAAGCTGGGCTTCCCGTGGTTTGTGAAAGGAGCCAGCCAGCTGCCAGAGAGCTAAGTCAGACCACAGAGAAGCTTCAAGCAGACAAACTCAACCTTCAAACTCTGTCTTCCCAAACAAACTCCCCACGAGAAGAACCACCTGAGGCTTGGCTGCCCTCACCCAGCAACACTTCTCACTTGGGGGGAAAGCGATAACTCGGTGCTCTTTGAGCAGCCAGCCTGCCCACCAAGGGACGTTCTGACATCCCACTGCTCTGGGCTCTGCGGCGCAGCCAGACGGGTCGTACAGACCCCACTCCAGCCCCGCAGCCTCCGGAGGACGGAGTGAACGCACTCGGGTACCGCAGTCCTGGCCCATCCCAGAGCTGCCGTCACCCCGTCACCACCAGGGCTTGGCTGGACTTACACAGATGGGACAACCGAGGTGAAAGCACATCCCCACACCTCTGAGTTCTCAAGAATTGGAACTTCTCACCCCAAGTGCAGCAACAGGGGTTGGGGTTTTTTCCCTCCAAATAAAAAAGATAATAAATAGAATAAAAAACAGAAATAAAATATAATAAATAGAATAATAAATAGAATAATAAATAGAAATAAAAATTAATAGGACTTTTTAGGGTAAAAAGATCCCCTATTAACAGCAGCATCTCAGTAGCAGCCTGAGCTCTTGTGCTGCGGACACCCAGGATTTGATGTGACTTGGGGAACTGTACTATCAGAGTCCTCAGTGTCCCCCTCTCCCAAATGAATCCGGGAGGAATAAAGGGGGAAGGGAAAATTTAGAAGTGAATTAAAGCTACAGGAACTCAGTCTTCTTGTGGCCAAAGGGATTTTTGGAGACCAGAATTTTTCACCCCAAGTTCAAGTTTGTCTCCTTCTCTGGAGACATTTAAAACCTTCCTGGGTGTGTTCCTGTGTGACTTGGTCTAGGGGATCCTGCTGTGGCAGGGGGATTGGACTGGGTGATGATCTGAGGTCCCTTCCAGTCCCTAGTGACTGGATCTAGGGGATCCTGCTCTCTCAGGGAGACAGGGCTAGATGATCTCTCGAGGTCCCTTCCAGTCCCTGATGGTCTGTGATTCCACAAGCAGCAAAGCAGCCTGGTGTCAGCTCACTTCAACCCCGTACCCCTCCCTGCTTTCCTTTCAGCTCCCAGCACATGACCCCTGAGCACCCGGTGCCACCTCATCCAAGACCCTCGATGGCATCACATAACCTAGCAGTTGCTTTAAACCTTAGAAGCCCAAGGCCCAGTTGCTTAAACACTGTTTCACCCTGTAGGAACCTTAACCCCTGAAACTAGCCCTTGATCAAAGAGGATTTCACCCTATAAGAACCTTCACCCTTGAAACGAGGAGTTAATAGCTCCAGCTGTTGGCAAACAAAGGGCAATTCCATGAGATTTTTTTTTTCAGTGAAATAACAAGAATTAACAGGATGATTTTTAGGTTAAAAAATCCCCTACTAACAGCAGCAGCTCAGGAGCACCTGGAGATGTTGTGCTGCAGAGACCCAAGACCTGAAGTCGGTTGGGGAACTGTGCTGCCAGAGCCCTGCATTCCCCCCCATCTCCCCAATTAACCCAGGAGAAAAAAGGGGGTGAAGAGAAAATCCAGCAGTTAATTAAATCTACAGGAATCTATTCTCATCCTGGCTGACTGGATTTTTAGGGAGCTATTGGGTCTCCTTGTTCAAAATGAGTTAATTACGAGAAGGGAGGCAAAAGCCCTCCTGTTAGTAAATGGAGGAGTCGTAGTTAAAGCATTAACATTGGAACCTCTAACGTAGCTACTCCCCTGGTTCTAGGATTTACTGCCTTCCAATGTCCTACTAGCAGCAGGAGGGTTTGTCCTATCTCCACTGGGCCCTTCATCGGTCCTACGGTCTTTACGGGGTCCTACAGAAGAAACTCCACAGATACCAACTCCCCATCGTAGTGATTGGCTCTGATAATCCGAGCTGACGGCTGAATCCTGAATTTCCAGATGAATGGATGATGTGGATCCTCTCCCACATCTGCCTTTGATTAATGGGAAACACCTTGGAAAGCTTTTTTTTGGGGGGGGGGAGATTTAAACCAAAGTGGTTTCAATCTATTTGACCCTTTCTGAAACTTGGACTTTAAATTCTATGGGGGATTGGACTGGATGGTTTTTCGAGGTCCCTTCCAACCCCTAATGTTCTAGGATCCTGTGATCCTGCTGTGGGAAGGGGACTGGACTGGATGGTCTTTTGAGGTCCCTTCCAACCCCTAATGTTCTGGGATCCTGTGATCCTGCTCTGGCAGGGGGACTGGACTGGATGGTCTTTTGAGGTCCCTTCGAACCCTAATGTTCTGGGCTTCTAGAGAGCCAAAAGAGCAGAGGACTTGTGTGACAGGAGAACAAAGCAGGTTCCCAGGGAAGGAGGAGAGGTATGGATCGGCGAGTTTATTCTGGAGAAGTTAATATTCACCTCTAAACTGTTCATCAATAAATACAGGACGAAGCCCATTGCTGAGACATCCACTCTGCTTCCCACCAGGGGCTTACGGGGCTGCCGCTCTGATTAATGAAATATTTAGCAGCATCATCACATTTAAGCTCATTAATCCATCTTCTAAAGGCTCGTGGCACACGCTGGTAGCCCAGTCTAATTTAAGGTGGGGGAACTGGACCGGATGATCTTTTGAGGTCACTTCTGACCCCTAGTGCTCTGGGATGCTGTGATCTTTCGAGGTCCCTTCCAGTCCCTAATGTTCTGCGATTCTGTGGGAATTCTGGTGGGAACTGGAGGCAAAAAGAAGTGGGGCTTTGCCCCTGACTTCTGTACTAATGGGGTGCCACTGCCCCGTGCAGCTCATGCCAATCCCACCTGCTGCTGGCTTTGCACAGCCCAGCTCATCCTGCTGACCCCAGACATTAGGGACTGGAAGGGACCTCCAAAGATCACCCAGCCCAGTCCCCTTGCCACAGCAGGATCCCCTAGATCCAGCCACACAGGAACACATCCAAGAAACAGTTCTCTGCAAGGAATTCTTCTCCTTGGAAAAATAAAACTTAAAATAAAAAAAGACAAGACTTTGGGGGCCTTTGTGCCCCCGCTGATCAGACAGAGCCGGCAACTCTTCTCCAAGGGAAACACTCAGGTTCAAGTCAGCAAATGAAAACTGATGACAGGATCCCAGAACATCAGGGACTGGAAGGGACCTCGAAAAATCACCCAGCCCAGTCCCCCAGACACAGCAGGATCCCCTAGATCCAGTCTTTGGGGATGAGAAGGGACCTCAAAAGACCATCCAGCCCAATCTCCCTGCCAGAGCAGTATCACAGGATCCCAGAATGTTAGGGATTGGAAGGGATCTCAGAAGAGAATCGATTTAAAATAATCAGATGTTAAAAAAATGTAAAGAGTTTTTAAATAACAGACATTTTCAATTTTTTAAAATTTAAAAATCACAGATTTTTTTTTTTTGTTTTCAAATATAATTTCAGTTCCATTTCAGGGGCTGCTCAGGGGTTTGGAAAAGGTAGGTCCTGGGGCCCAGGGCTCTCCGCAGGAATTTTCATGGCATCCTATGGATCTGAGCAACATTCCCACAGTGACAAAGTGCTTTTCCCCCCTCTTCCTCTCAAAAAGAAATTGCAGCAGACACTTACAAATTTCATTCTTGGAAATGAGGGGATTTGTGTTGGCTTCTTGTTCTGTTAAACCCCTGCCTTCCCTTCAAGGGCTTTAAAACTTCAGCTGCTTGGAGTTACCGGAGCAGAATTGCTCTGCAAGATCCTTCTGTCAGTCTTTTCTTTCTGCATCTAAATTAAGAAAAAAATTTCCCTATTTAGTCTTGATTCTAAAATTATATTTTTAGAAGAAATTCGGTTTATTTTTCCGGAAGCCCTCAGAAGGGGACCCAAACAATTAGAAACCCTCCAGGAGTACGAAGCAGCGACTGCGGAGAGAAGCTTCCAGACACAGGACCCACGTGTGGGGCTGCTGGGGCCGGTCCTTCTCTTCTCCCCGACCAGCTGCTGGGGCAGAAGTTCAGCTGGAAGCTTCCTCCAGCTGCCGGAGCTACGAGACAAGTCTCAGCTCAACTTGCAAACAGGTCCGACGCAACCCCGGCTGCTCGGCAGGTTTAATGAGCTATGAACTCCCCTATAAATAGCAGATCTTTCGTCGTAAGAAGGTTTATAAATAACCCGTACACAATGGGCAAAAATAGCCGCCAGCCGGGGGAGGCTTTCGGGGCGTCGCGGAGGGTTTGCAGGGAGATGGGAGGCAGATTTTGCACCGGCTTCCTTTTTCCCCCCCTTCCCTCAATCCCCATTCCTTTTGTTGCTTAAAAAGCCCAAAAGAAGGGCCACGTCCCCACCCCGAGAGGGAACAATGGGAATTAATAATTGCTAATAATCCCCGGAGCTGCCCCTGCAGCCACAGGTTTGTTTGTTAATGATTATTAGGTGCTGCTTTTGCTTTGGAGAGGGGATGAGGTCCAGCTGCAGGCAGTGAGAGCTGGGAGGCTGCTGCAACTTTCAAAGAGCTTCTCGACATGAAATTAAATCCCCCCACTCCCCAAAAAAAATCCCAGTCATTGGCTATTGGGGCTCTCGAAGTTAAAAGCCAACCTGCGCCACAGCCGGCAGCAGGGAGGGGGTTCTCTGCCCGGGTCCCCTGCCCCTTCCTGCTTGCTCCCTGCTTCTCTCTGGAGAAGCCAACAGCAGTTTGTGCCAAAAGGGCTGGAAAATCCTAACTTCTACACGGAAACCTACTCAGGGAGGGGGGCTCCCCTCCCGATACCTTCGGGGCTGAGACGTTTGAATTGGTGCGAGCCCCAGGAATCCGGAGGACAGCAGCCAACCCCCAGGCTGACTCCTCTGTTCTCTTTGCCCTTCCCCAAAGTATTTTCTCTTTGGATGGATTAAAAGTTCTAAATCCTTCCAATTCCACCCCCCTCCTTCCAAAGGCTGCCCCTGCCTCCTGTTTGCTCTGGATTTACTAAACTGCCCAGTTAAACTCCCCCTGCCCCATTCAGATCGGGGGGGTTATTTCAGCACCTCAAAGAGCACATCTGCCTCTTTGATTTCACCAAAGTTTTCTCGATGCTAAATCTCTCCATCTCATTTCCTGCTGCTCTTTGCTCTGGATTTACTAAACTAATTTAAACTCCCCCTTTTCCAATCCGGATGGGGGGGGTCATTTCAGCACCTGAGAGACCACATCTGCCTCTTGCATCTGACCAAGTTCTTTCGATGCTAAAACCTCTCTGTCTTATTTCCCACTCTGCATTTACTAAACTTCCCTGGATTTACTAAGCTACTAATTTAGTAGTTTAGTAGTAAATAGCAGTAGTTTATTTTAGTACTAATTGCTCTGGATTTACTAAATTAATTTAACCTCCCCCTTCCCAATTCAAATGGGGGTTTATTTCAGCGCCTGGAAGACCACGTCTGCCTCTTGTACTTGACCAAGTTCTCTCGAAGCTAAAATCTCTCCATCTCATTTCCTACTCCTGTTTGATCTGGATTTAGTAACCTACTCA
>VXBP01006791.1:110752-135891 GCA_013400115.1 Rhinopomastus cyanomelas
TTTCAGCACCTGAAAGACCACATCTGCCTCTTGTATTTCACCAAGTTCTCTCGATGCTAAAACCTCTCTGTCTTATTTCCCACTCTGCATTTACTAAACTCCTCTGGATTTACTAAGCTACTACTCTAGTAGTTTAATAGTAAATAGTAGTAGCTTATTTTAGTAATAATTGCTCTGGATTTACTAAACTAATTTAACCTCCCCCTTCCCAGTTCAGATGGGGGTTTATTCCAGCACTTGGAAGACCACATTTACCTCTTTCATTTCACCAAGTTCTCTCGATCTAAAATCTCTCAGTCTTATCTCCTACTCCTGTTTGCTCTGGATTTACTAACCTACTCAGTTAAACTCCCCCTTTTTCCAATCCAGGTGTGGGGGTTTTATTTCAGCACCTTAAAGACCACATTTTCCTTTTTGATTTAACCAAGTTTTCTGAGGTTAAATCTCTCCATCTCTTTTCCTACCCCTGTTTGCTCTGGATTTACTAAACTGCCCAGTTAAACTCCCCCTTTTTCCAATCCAGGTGTGGGGGTTTTATTTCAGCACCTTAAAGACCACATTTTCCTTTTTGATTTAACCAAGTTTTCTGAGGTTAAATCTCTCCATCTCTTTTCCTCCCCCTGTTTGCTCTGGATTTACTAAACTGCCCAGTTAAACTCCCCCTTTTCCAATGCAGGTGGGGGGGTTTATTTCAGCACCTGAAAGACCACATCTGCCTCTGGTATCTGACCAAGTTCTCTCGATGCTAAAACCTCTTTGTTCTATTTTCCACTCTGCTGTCCTCCACTAAACTACTAATTTAGTAGTTTAGTAATAATTGCTCTGGATTTACTTAACTACTCATTTAATCTCCCCTTTTCCAATGCAGATGGGGGGGTTTATTTCAGCACCTGAAAGACCACATCTGCCTCTGGTATCTGACCAAGTTCTCTCGATGCTAAAACCTCTTTGTTCTATTTTCCCACTTTGGATTTACTAAACTACTCTGGATTTACTAAGCTACTAATTTAGTAGTAAATAGTAGTAGTTGATTTTAGTAATAATTGCTCCGGATTTACTAAACTAATTTAACCTCCCCCTTCCCAGTTCAGATGGGGGTTTATTTCAGCACCTGGAAGACCACATCTGCCTCTTTTATTTCACCAAGTTCTCTCGAAGCTAAAATCTCTCTGTCTTATCTCCTACTCCTGTTTGCTCTGGATTTACTAAACTACTCAGTTAAACTCCCCTTTTTCTAATGCAGATGGGGGGGTTTATTTCAGCACCTGAAGGACCACATCTGCCTCTGCTATTTGACCAAGTTCTCTCGATGCTAAAACCTCTCTGTTTTCTCTCCTGCTCCTCACACGGAAAATGCAGAGGCTGGAGTGAGGGAAGTTTTTCTGTCCAGCAGCAAGATTTCAAATAATTTGAATTAATTGCCAAATCGTCTTTGTGTCTGGGTTCTGCAAGGGCAGGGCTTGCTTTTGCCTCCTAAAGGGTTGTTGCTGGAGAATCTCAACTCCTGCATCCTAAAATCTGGCAAAAATAGGAGAGGAAAAACAAGAATTAGGTTTTATTTATCAAATTATCAGCTGAGAAATTATTAGCAGCAGCCTCCTGAAAGCTTTGGGAATTTTTGTTGTTTGAGCAGTATTTACTGCTCCTCTTGGCTCAGATTTTGAGCTGAAATTTTTGTTCCTTTGATTTTCCTTATTAAAAAAAAAGAGCTGTGAAATTTTCCTCTTTAGCAGGATGTTTGAATAATGGTCATTGTGTTCCAATAATAACAACAACAACAAATTCGATTCAAAAAGCTGAGGGGCAGTTCAGCAAATTCTAAAAGGCAGAAAGGAATTTGACCACTGCCACAGGGACTGAAGAGCCAGTTGCCCCCTAACTTCTAGCAGGGAATTTGCTGGCAATTGGGCAGGATTGATCCAGGGGCAGAATGGTCGTTTCAATCTTTATTGCTGATAGGAAATTCATCCAGGAAAAAAGAGGAGGGAGAATAAAAATCCCCAGACAACTGGGATTTGAGCTGAAAGCAACAAGCTTCCCACTGGAGCTTCTGTCCTGCGGCCAGGAAGGTACCAGTCACCCCACCCTGGCTCTGGTAGGTCTCACAGACACTTGTGTTTGTACCGATATTAGCCAACGGAGCTCACCGGGGTTTATATTTAGCTGCCTGCTGCGCAGCCCTCTGCCTCCTCTGCCTCCAACTTCCCGGAACAGAAGGAAAAATTCCCTGAGAATTCTTTTCTTTCCAACTACAATTCAAAAATTTTCTCCAACCCCCTTTTTTCTCCCAGAGCAAAAAGCGACACAAAAACAACCCCCCCGAAACGATCTCCGTGAGGGCTGCAGCCCCTGCAGAGCTTCCCCAATGGTTCTGTCTGTTCAGATTCACAATGTCCTCCCCTGGAATTCAGAGGACCCCCCCCTTTGCCAGTCCTAACAAGATGAAGATCTAGTTTTTAAAGAAGTCTATAGACAATTTAACCCTCTTTTTTCCCCCCACCCCAGACAACAGGCATTTCAAGGCAGAAGGAATTCTGCCCAAGTTAACTAGGGAGGATCTGGGTGAAATTCCTCTTCAGACCAAGACCGAGGGGGTTCTGATGGATGTTCTGGCGGTGATGTGGGGCTGCAGAAGCAGCAGGTCCTCACAGCAGCCTCTCCCCAACAAAGAAAGCTTCTGGATTTACCTTTCCTGAATGTTCTGGCTACTTCTGGCTCTCCCTCACCTGGAAGAGGAGAAGAAAGCTGCTCCCCAAGTTAAAGTTGGCAACTTGTTGTCACAAACCCAACCGGCACCTTCTTCCCTGTCGGGACTTTTAGTCCTGCTGCAGCGTTTGGCTGATTTAGTGACGGACTGGAGCTGCTTGTCCTGGGGACTGGGAACCTGCAGGAAACCCATCCGAGCAGAGCCCAGACGTCCGAGCCAAGGAACCCGACAAAACTAGACCTGAAGGCTAGGCTGACCTTCACAGGAGCCCCTGCCCGCCGTGCGGGGCGTTTGGAACCACACAGCTCAGGGCCTTAACTTCTGATGGAGCTGCTTCCCAGACCTCCCTCCCAAAGCCAGGGGCCAGGAGAGGAAGGAGCATCATCAGCCAGAGGGTTCAGCAGGGCTGGACCATGCTGGCCTGCCCTCCAAGGGATGATCCTCGTCCGCAGGGCTCTTTCCTATTGACTTGACAGCGCCACAGAATATTAGGGCTTGGAAGGGACCTGCAAAGACCATCCAAGTCCAATTTCCCTGCCAGAGCAGGATCCCCTAGATCCAGTCTTTAGGGATTGGAAGGGACCTCGAAAGATTGTCCAGCCCAATCCCCTGCCAGAGCAGGGTCCCCTAGACCAAGCCACACAGGAACCTGTCCTTGGGGTTACTTGAGCAGTCACTGGAGGTTGTGGGATTTCACCCCCAAACAGGCAGCAGCGAGTCCTTCCTTGCTGAGGACAGAGCAGAGAGCAGGGGTCGTCCTGCTGTTGTTAGAGCTGGCTTTACTGAGAGTAAGATCATCTTGGGAATCACCACTGAGCTTCAGCCCCTGGGTGCAGCTCAGCCTCGTGTGAAGGTGACCCTGAACCCAGGAAGGACCGTTTGGGACAGAGGCAGAGCAGGGCTCGAGGAGCCCCCTGGTCCTGCGAGGGCTGAGGACCCGGGACAGCAGCAGAGCCAGGGCTGAACGCCGCCCTCCACCCCACAACCCTACTGGTGCCGAGTGGAGAGAGCAGCTGGAAGGTCAGCCAGGATCCGGTCTTCACAGCGCAGGCTCTAGGCTCCTGTGCAGCGGTGACAAAGGACTGGCTGCACCCGTCTCACCTGTGGCCGTGATGCTCTTTGGGCTGTTGAGCCACAGGCTCTCCTCTGCCCCCACAACAAACAGATGAAAGGAAGAAGCAAGCTAAGGAGCCATTTCCCCAGCAATTCCAGTGGATGCTGAACTGGGAAGGGAGGGGTGGGACTGCTGAAAATGCCTTCATTTTCTCCAAAAAGGAGGAGTTCAGCCAGGAAGGGCTGCTCTGGATTGCCCCAACCACGCAGCGAACGTCCCACCGCCCATCCCTCCAGCTGCTGGAGCCGAAGGGAGTCTTTGAGCAGGCGCTGGGCAGTGAAGGGTTAACGAGGCTTTTTTGTCGAGGGGAGACAGCGGTGGCTCCACTCGAGGGGACTGAGGCAGCCAAGGGCCCCTTCCCAGGAAACAGGGAGCTTTTTCTGCAGAGCCAAGAGCTGGAGCTCCTGGAGCTGTGGGAGACACCACTTTGCGTCCTCCAGCAGAGCTGCTGCCCAGGAAGGAGCTCGAGGAGCATCTCTGCTGGCAGCTCCCCTCCTCTGAGCCCAAACCTGGCCCCTCCAATGAAAATGGGGCACCCAAACCCCCTCTGTGGGCAGGTAACAAACTTTGATTCCAGCAGGATGCAGAAGGGCTTGGAGAAGCGGTTCCTCACTCCTACACGGCGCCGCTGCCTCACGTCTAGGAGAGAAACAACCCTGCGTTTACCGTGGCACCGCTGCTGAAGGCCAGCAGTGGTCTGGGGGGGCTTCCGGAGCGGCACACGAAGCTGGGTGGGCAGCAAGCCCATCAACTGCTCATGAAGACAAGGATTTGAACGAGACCAGGTGCTTGCACGCAGGGGAGGTCACAGGGCCAGCTCTGCAGAGAGCCAGGCTGCTGCACAAAGGGTCACCATGACCCACCCCGCCGCCCACTTGGCCCTTTCTCAGCCCTTCTGGGGGAGACCATCATCTTTTGGTGCCTCTGGATGATTGACCTTCCCCTTCCTACATCCCCACTCCCAAAGGGTTAACAAAGCACCATAGCCCCGGGCTTCTTCAAAGGTCTGTAAGTGAACTGGAACCCCCCCTGCTCCCAGTTTGATCAGCTGCAGGGCTCCTTGGTGGAGCTGCCCGCGTGGTTCAGGGACGTCGCTGTGCCCTCTGCTGCAGAGCAGCCTGGCGAGCAGGTGGCTCCTGCAACATCCTCTTGGGGTCTGACCCACAGAAACCCCTTGGGGTCTGAGCTGCTCAGACCCACAAGGTTCTCCGAGTAGCCCCAAGCCCCACGAACTCTTTGCTGCAGGTTTAGGGTCTCCCAGAGAAGCAGCAGCAGCGATCTGCCTGTTCCCTGCACACACCTTCCCTTCCCTGAGCACAGACACAACCTGTTCAAGCAGGGGAACTCAGCTCGGAGGCTTCCAGACCTTTTAAGAGCAAAGGTCTCCCCGTTAGACCTGAAACTGAAGGCAAAGTTGCTGCTGGGAGCCGCTGCAGGGATGTCAGCGGTCGTTCCCTCGCGTGCCACGAGGGATCCGCGTCCGCACCACGTGCGTTCACCCCTCAGCCTTGGGGTTTTGCTGGTGAAAACGAATCCAGGCGCAGGCAGCTTCCTGTGCAGTCATGTTCTTGCCTGATACTATCCCCAAAATCAGCTCAAACTGCTGCCTTCACAAGCCCCACATCCAGAACCTGCATCCTCCCCCTTTCTAGTGGGGGTCTGCCAGATCCAGCCCCTCTGAACCCACCCCAGTCCCCAACAGCTGGAGAGGCATCACCCTTTGCCTCTGCTGGCGGTGGAGGGGGCAGGACAACGATACCTGTCACAGAATCACAGAACATTAAGGGCTGGAAGGGACCTTGGAAGATCATCCAGTCCAGNCTCAGCCTTTCCTCACCAGGGAGCTGTTCTACTCCAACATCTTCGGACTGTCTCAAGCAGCTCTGAGCCCTTCTGGACCTGAGGGGTCCGGAACCAGACACACTACAGACAGGAGAAACAAGCTGGGTTTAAGTCAGACCTCATCCTCCACACTTTGGTGGTTCTTTTTCATGAACCACTTCCCCCTGCTCTCAAGCAAACGTCCCCTTGGCGGGGCTGCGATGGGATGTGGGGCTCAAGGTGGTTTAATGCACCTACTGGAAACCAGGCTGGATGTTCAAAACCCCCTCCTCTCTGACAGAAAAAAAAAAACACTAGAACACCATGTAGTCTGAGAGAAAACTGTGCCCTGCTGCAGTGAGGAGGGAGATGCTGAGGCTCCGTCATCCTAACCAGGACAAAAGGGAAGCTACGAGGAAGATGGTCCTTCCTCTGCTCGGCCAGCAGCTCTGGTGCAGGGCCTGAAGTTGCTCAGACTTGCCCTGTCTGTGACTGAAGGTGAGCCTCCTGCAGAGCTTGGTGGCCCTTTGGGTCAAAGTTTCTCTGCCTCTTCTGTAGCCAAAAAATACACTGACTGGGAACAAACCCCCTCCAGAGTCCTCGTGGCCCAAAGCAGTGAAGGGGTTGATCAATGGAGTCACCACGTCCTTCCATAATCACCTCTTTCACAGCTCCCCAGACCGAGACAGGGAACTCGGGGTGGATGGGGTCTCCTGTGTGGATGAGTGAAGCCCTCCTGCTCTGGGGAACCTCACTACATCCTCCCTTGCATCAGTTAATCAAACTCCACAGCTAATTTGTCTGCCTGTTCCCACTGCTCCTGGAGTAAAGCTGGTGCAGATCTCTCCACACCTGCCTTGGGGGAAGCCCTTCCCTTGTTTGTAGGGTCATAGAATGGCCCAGGCTGGAAGGGACCTCCAGAGGTCATCCAGTCCAACCCCCCTGCAGGGAGCAGGGACATCCCCAGCCACTTCAGGCTGCCCAGAGCCTTGTCCAGCTTTGCTCTGAGTATCTCTAGGGATGGGGCCTCTTCCAGTGTTCAACCCCCCGGTGCTAATTTCTCAGCTCAGACCGAAGGGTCGCAGTCGGAAGCACAAGTGAGGATGAATCAGTCGAACCTCGAGAATAAAGCAGTGCCCATCCCTCTCAGGATGCTATTGATGGGCGACTACGCAGGCTTGGCGTCGTGAGGAAGGTGCGCAGGGACGCCCCATGCTCCAGCAGCTCTTTCCCTCTTTGATGTTTTCCAAGCCACGCTGACGTTGGCTACTGGAGCAATGCATGCGGCTCCCGCTGCCGTCACCCAGAACCTCCAGAGCACTGGGGCCTCTCTGCAGCCCTTTAGCTCCAGCTACGGAGCAGTCAAACCATCGCTGGGAGGGAGGGCGCGCACCCACCCTTGCCCTTGGTGTGACCCTACTTGCTCTGGAGCGGTGGTGTTCGGGGTTGGGATTCACAATGGGGACCCCTGAGGCATCTGTCCTGCAGGTAACACTCTGAGACCCAACGTGGCTTCAGCAGAGAGCAGGAGGAAGCCTGGTACCGAGCTCACTGACACTGACCTGGAGCTGGGGAGCTCCAAAACAAGAAGCATCACGGAGGTTCTCTGAGCCACAGTGATGCTCCATTCCTGCCTCAGGATGTCTTGGGTTGGAGGAGACCTTCAAGATCATCTGCTCCAACCTTCAACTGAATCAAATCCCATCGATAAACCCACCCCTCACAGTGGAACTGCGGAGCTGTTGGTGTCAACAGCAACGATGAAAAAAGGGGAGAACCAAAAAGAACCCCAGCGTGGCCTTGCATGGGGTTGTCTGCACAGAACCCAGGATGATTGAGGCTGGTGGAGAAGCCCTTTGAGCTCATCCAACCCAGCACCTAACATCTCCCCATCAGCCAGACCAGGGCACTAAGGGCCACATCCAGGCTGGCCTTCAACACCTCCAGGGATGGGGACTCCACCACAGCCCTAAGCAGTCCAGTCCAGGCTCTGATCACCCTTTCCCTGAGGAAGGGCTTCCTAACACCCATCCCAACCCTCCCTTGGCAGCTTCAGGCCCTGCCCTCTCATCCTGGTGCTGGTTGCCTGGGAGAAGAGCCCAACCCTCACCTGACTGCAACCTCCCTTCAGGCAGTTGGAGTGAGGGAGAAGGTCACCCACGGGTCTCCTCTTCTCCAGGCTCCCTCAGCCTCTCCCCATCAGCCTCTCCCTGCAGTCCCTTCTCCAACCTGCTCCAGCCCCTTCATCTCATTCCTGAAGCAAAGGGCTGCTGAGAAAGCACCAACCTCGATCCCTTCCAGTCGCTAGAGAGGTTCCTCTCACAGGCCACAGAACACGCAGACCCTTCCGCAGCCACCAGTGACATCAGGCTCCCAGCAGCAGCCATACTGGGCAGAAACCAGATATTTAATGGCCGCTAATCCCATCATAATAATTGCAAAATAATGCAGTGATGAGCCAGAGTAAACAAAATATAGGAAGGAAAATGGCAAGGAAAAATGCAATTAGAGCCTTGGGCTCCATCCAGCTCCCTTTTGCTTCAGTGGGAGCTCTGATCGACTCTTACCCCCTTGTAATTACAGACTTTGGTTTAATCCAGCCCCCAGTTGCTGCGGGGGAGCTGGGATCGGCCCCTTTGCCCCCATCTGCTGCTGCCTGGCCCCTGGGGCTGCTCAGCTGTGTGTGAGCCAAGTGGACCCGGGTCAGAGCCTGGCGCCCGGGCTCGGAGCGGGGAGTCCTCTTCGGAGAATCAGGTGGGAGAAGCTGAACGTGATGCTCAGAATCACAGAACGTGAGGGACTGAAATGGACCTCGAAAGACCATCCAGTCCAGTCCCCCTGCCACAGCAGGATCCACTAGATCCAGTCATTAGTGATTGGAAGGGACCTCCAAAGGTCATCCAGCCCAATCCCCCCAACACAGCAGGATCCCCTAGATCCAGTCACACAGGAACATGGCCAGGTGGGTTTGAAGCATCTTCAGAGAAGGAGACTCCACAACTCCCAATGGGGAACCCCTGCCAGGGCTCTAGCACCCTCACTGGGGAGAAGTTCTTACACAGATTGATGTGCAACCTCACCTGTTCCAGCTCACAGCCATTGCCCCTTGTCCTATCATTAGATGACACTGAGAAGAAGTCAGCTCCATCCTCCTGACACCCACCCTTCACATATTGATCAACACTAATGAGGTCACCCCTCAGTCTCCTGCTGTATAAGCTGAAGAGAGCCCATTTCAAGTGAGAATATGGCTGCTAGTGACTTGCTAAAACAAAAAGGTCTTTAATATTAGCAGTTACGACCAACCCTGAGCAGTCAGAAGCACCCTGTGGCCATTCTGTTCCCTTCCCTTGCCCACACGCACGACTGCACAGAGATCCTGGCTCTCCAGATCTGCAAAAGCCACACGAAACACACCTGCACCAAGAGGTGAGCACAGGTCCTGGCTAGGACACACAGCAAGAACTCGAGGATGTCCACTCTTCCGTTAGAGTGTTGACAGAACATCATCAGAAACAACAAGATGAATAAATAGAGCATCAGCAGAACCAGCCCTTAAACAGTAACTGCCTGGGTTACATCTGTGAAGGACTTTTACCCCCATAAGATCATCCTGGCTGGAAAGGACCTCCAGGATCAGCAAGCCCAGCCCTCAGACCAGCAGCTCCCTAACCCCTACACCAGGGTCTCAAGGGCTTGAGCTAGTCAGTTTTTAAACCCCTCCAGGGATGGGGACTCCAGCACCTCCCTGGGCAGTCCAGCGCCCAACCACTCTCTCAGCAAAGAACTTCTTCCTAAGATCCAACCTAAAGCTCCCCTGACACAACTTGAGGCCATTTCCCCTCGTTCTATCATTAGGAATTTGGGAGAAGAGCCCAGCAGCAGCCTCGCTACAACCTCCTCATGGACAGCTGTAGAGAGCAAGAAGGTCTCCTCTCAGTCTCCTCTTCTCTAGACCCTAGTTCCCTCAGCTGCTCCTCACAGGGCCTGTTCCCCATCTTCCTCTACTCCTTCCAAAGTAGGACTTTCCACCTGCAGCCCATCAGGAATGATCTCACTTGAAGACCAACGTTGGGAGGAGCAGCAAGACGAAGCCCTCAGTCTGTACCCCCACACCAGAGCTAGTGCTGATCCCTGTCCTGTTGTCACGGCGCCGCACACACAGACACCCCAAACACCTGCCAGCTGAGCAGCTGATGTTCTGAATGAGGCCCGTCCAAAACATACCTGGGGGCACCAGGAGAAGGGAGAAGCAGTGGGGCCGGAGGGTCTGCAGCAGACAGGCAGCACTCGCTGGTGGGTTCCACGTGCTCCTCATCCTCCTCCACCTGCGACCTCTGCCGCTGCGCCAGTCGCTCTCCTCGGAAAGGACTCGTGGAAGAAGTCTGTCCTGGGGAATCTGCAGAAGACCTGAACAGCAAAATGAAGGGAGAGTTGGGGTAACTGGTCTGCTGAGGAGCTCCTGTGGGGATGGGGAGAAGGGAAGGAGGAGGGAAACACTGCAGAGAAGCTGAGCTGGACCATCTAGGAGGCAGGAACTTTGCTGAAGATCACAGAACAGCAGGGCTTGGAAGGGACCTGGAGAGAGCATCTGTATTGGGGCTTGGAAGGGACCTGAGAGAGCATCTGTATTGGGGCTTGGAAGGGACCTGGAGAGAGCATCTGTATTGGGGCTTGGAAGGGACCTGGAGAGAGCATCTGTATCACAGGATCACAGTACATTAGGCATTGGAAGGGACCTTGAGAGATCATCCAGTCCAATCCCCACCGTGAAGGTTAACAGCTGCCCTTCTCCTCACACTGCTGGGAAGAAGTAAAAATCCAGGTAGGATCTCATGGAATACTTTTCCTTTCTTCTCCTCCTTTCCATGGGACTTTTCCTCAATTATTCTTGCTAAAACCTGTGGGGATCTCCAAGCTCTACGAGCAATGAGAACGGGGGGTAGGGGCTGTAGTATTTAAAAAATGAATTTAACTTGCTCTCACTGTCCAGCTCCCAGTTTATCCTGCCCAGGGCGAGCGTAGGGCAGCTCCTCCGAGCTGTAGGGCAGCACTACAGGTCAACAGAGAGCGATGCTGTTCCCTCTGACCTGCAAGTCGGGTTTCTTCCAGCTCCCTTTACCACCAGCAGTTAAAACCTGGTGCTTAAAGGAAGCTGCTTGGGAGAGCAGACAAGTTTTAGGGATGAATCGACGCTTCAGCCGTAGGAAGATTAAATTGGATGTACACACGTGTAAGGAAATCCTGCCTGGATCATGCTGACGGTTGGAGACCCACGTTCTCTGGTGGAGAGGTTTTACTCTGAATACGGGATGCTACAACCCTTCCATCAACGACCATAAAGAGAAGGGTGACTTGGTCTGGGGGATCCTGCTCTGCCAGGGGGATTGGACCAGATGATCTTTCCAGATCCCTTCCAATCCCCAATGATTCTATGACAAACCAATTCACAGAACATTAGGGATTGGAAGGGATCTCGGAAGATCATCTAGTCCCACCCCTCTGCCAGAGCAGGATCCCCTAGACCAAGCCCACAAGCTCCAGCTAAGACCCTACAGAAGGGCGATGGTGGGATGACTGCAGTGGACCCTTCTCGCAGCGCTGGGTCTTGAGGGTCATCTCGGGGAGAAATCTGTCACAGGCTGCTGCTCTTGGGAAGAGCTTCAACCCAATCCTGCTGAATCACCGGGGAAGTGAAGAGCTGTTTGGTCTTGGCTGTGGCATTTGAAAACCAGACCTGGGCTGAGCAAGTCGAGGAATCCCACCTCTGCTCCATCCAGACCCCTCTTCTGAGGCCCCTAAAGTGCAGTCGTGTCTTTTGGAAGCTTCTCAAAGCCCTGCAACATGCTCCTCACCTCCAGCTTATTCTCCCAGCAGACAGGAAACCCTGGGAAGATGGGGGGTATCTACCCTACAGCCTGACAGAAGCGTGGGGTGAGGGTGAGAGGGGCCCCCGCAGACGGGCTGGGGTGCCGGTGCCGTGCAGGGAGCGGAGCTGGCACGAAGCGTCGGGTGCCTGGGAGCAGCGGCAGCACCCGGGTTGCTGGGAAGGTTTAATTCAGTCTCATCACGGAGCACTTCAAAAAATAATAGGGAGAAGGGAAAAAAAGCAGCTGAATGGAATCGTGACAGACTGAGGCACGAGGCTGCCGGCTCGCCCCGAGCCCCGGCCGCTCGGGGAGGGATGCCAGCCCTCGCCCCGGCCTCTCGCTCTGCCGGCTCGCCGCCCGCGCCGCCGGACAGGTCAGCGGGCTCCAGCCAACACGACTCCCTCTCCAGCCCCGTTAGCTCTCGAGTCTTCATTAGCGAGCGCCAGGAGAGCCCTGGCTTGGGTTTGGCCAGCAAACCCTGCAGAGCCAAGCTGAACCCAGAGCAGCGTGCGGCTCAGGAGAAGGTTTGGTGGAAGCTCTTCCCCCATCGCCTGCTGGTTTCTTTCAAAACACAACCTAAACCTAGAGAGGACTTCACCCCACAACGAGGCAGATGCAGCTCATCTAATGACAGGACAAGGGGCAGTGGGTGTGAGCTGGAGCAGAGGAGCTTCCTCACCAACACGAGAAGGACCTTCTGTCTCGTGAGGGTGCCAGAGTCCTGGCAGGGGCTGCCCAGGGGGGTTGTAGAGTCTCCTTGTCTGGAGACATTTCAAACCCACCTGGATGTGTTCCCATGTGACTGGATCTAGGGGGTCCTGCTGTGGCAGGGGGATTGGACTGGGTGATCTTTGGAGGTCCCTTCCCATCCCTAATGTTCTGAGATGCTGTAGCTGGTGCCAACATCACAAACTGCTTTCGGGCGGGGGGATGCTTTGGTAGCTGGCAGACAACACCAGATGCTGTTTGATTCTGATCTCCTGGCAGATTCTGGTGGTGGGATGTTGCTTTGCCTGAGTGAAGAGAAGCCCCTGCATCCTCAAGACCCGGGGAGAAATGTTGGTGGCTCCTAAAATTTGAGCAAATTCAGGAAATTTACTAATTTAGAAACATCAGTGACTCACAGAGCCCCAGAACATCAGGGATTGGAAGAGACCTCGAGAGATCATCCAGTCCATCCCCCTGCCACAGCAGGGTCCCCTAGATCCAGCTGCAGAGATTCCTTAGATTTCACTCATTTTTAAACGTTTTAGTGATTTCTAATCATTTTGTACAAATTATTTCAGCAACACGAGAGCTTTAGGAACTGGATCTTCATTATAAATTGGGACTAATCCTGTACAAAGTGGAAAAGGAACCTACAGAGCTCTCTGTGATGGGATCTGCTGTCCAGTCGCTACTGGGCTGAGGCTGAAATGGCACCAATAACCTTGAAAGAAAAGGAGCTGGAGTGGCTGTGCCAGCTCAGCCGCCGGCATCAGCGCCGGTGCCCACGGACGGCAAGTCGTGAGCGTTGCTCACTGGTCCCTGTCTGGCAGTCCCCCCTCGTGTCCTGCGTCCACGTCAGGAGCTTCAGCAGAGACACAAAAGGAAGGAGAAGGCACAGACAAGCAGCCTCCTCAGGGTGCCTGGAGGATGTCACGAGGAGAACTGGCTCTCCTGATGGCTCATGAGATGGGAGTGATGGAGGAGTGGGCCTTCGTGAGTGTGACAGCCCAGCCCATGGGGCTTCACAGAACCACAGAACATGAGGGGTTGGAAGGGTGGAAGGGACCTCCAAAGATCATCCAGTCCCATCCCCCTGCCACAGCAGGATCACCTAGATCCAGTCGCACAGGGACATGGCCAGAAGGGTCTGAAACATCTCCAGAGAAGAAGACTCCACAGCCCGCTGGGCAGCCCCTGCCTTCCAGGGCTCTGTCACCCTTACCAGGAAGAGGTTCCTCCTCAGGCTGATGTGGGATCTCCTCCGTCCCATCTCACACCCACTGGTCTCTCTTTGCTAACCCCCTCTGACAGAATCCATCTCCTGGTCTCCCAGATCATTAGAACATCTGTTGAAGCCACTCTCTCACGTCCTTAGATGGGAACAGGATGATTCCTGCTCTGTGTCTACACAGCTCTTCCCATCCACAGAAGAACAGGGCTGGTAAGAACCAGCCATGGATGTGACCTGATGCTGTGTGAATCATAGGATCACAGAATAGTTTTGGCTGGAAGAGACGTTCACGATCATCGAGTCCAACCTTTCCCCAGCCCTGTCATCACCACTAAACCACATCCCCCAGCACAACAGCTGCCTCTCTCTTCGACACCTCTACAACCAGTGACTCAACCACCTCCCTGAGATGTTGGATTGGGGTCCAGCTGCCCCGTGCACATCCCATCTCCAAGGGCTTCTTATCAATCCTAAACCACAGAATGATCCTGGTTGGAAAGGACCTTGTAGAGCGCAGAGTCCAACCATCCCTACAGCAATAACAGACCTCAACACCTGCTTGACTGACAAACACAAACCAACCCCCTCCATCCCTGCCCCTAGAGCAGGGCAGGAAGCACCAGGGCTACACCCAGCGCCGCATCGGAGCTCTTTCGCTCCAAGAGGCATCGGCACCTGACGGAAAGCTCTTCATCTCCATTGTCACCTGGAGGTCTGGTGAGCTTCCTCCACGAGAAGAGCAGGGTGCTCTCAGCTGAGGGAAGCCCTTCTCCCCGGCTCACGTCACGGACGGTCTGACTCAGCACCCAGCAGCCCTGTCAACGTGCCTGGCCAAGCTCAACGAGGGCTCGCGTCAGGCTGCAGAGGACAGCTCCCAATGACAACGGGGCCTTGGGAGGCACTTCAACCATGCGATGGTCTCCTGCTGAGGAGCTTCCAAGGGATGAGAAGCAACCAAAACAGCCTGACACGGAGAGATGCCTTGACCAAGAGCCTCCTTTCAGCATCATCTGTGCCGCAGGGTGGGTGTGAGGAGGATGGAGCCAGGCTCTGCTCTGTGCCATCTAATGATAGGACAAGGGGCAGCGGGTGTGAGCTGGAGCAGAGGAGGTTCCACATCAGTGTGAGAAGGACCTTGTTCCTGGTGAGGGTGCCAGAGCCCTGGCAGGGGCTGCCCAGGGGGGTTGTGGAGTCTCCTTCTTTGGAGATGTTTCAAACCCTCCTGGCCCTGCTCCTGTGTGACTGGATCTAGGGGATCCTGCTGTGGCTGGGGGACTGGACTGGGTGATCTTTGGAGGTCCCTTCCAAACCCCAATGACTGGATCTAGGGGGTCCTGCTGTGTTGGGGGGGACTGGACTGGGTGATCTTTGGAGGTCCGTTCCAAACCCCAATGACTGGATCTAGGGGGTCCTGCTGTGTTGGGGGGACAGGACTGGGTGACCTTTGGAGGTCCCTTCCAGTCCCTAATGTTCTGCAATTTGGGCTCCTGGCAGCGGTGGCCCAGTAGTAGAGCCAGAACCACCTTTTCAGCCCTCACTGGTCACTGTCCCAGGGCACAGCCCCACTCCCCTACCAGGCTACAGCAGAAGCTGACATTAATTAATTACATCAAATAATATTTATAGAACCCCTTTCCCGATCCTTGGGGAGACAGAAATTCAAACACAATCAAACACAATCACAAGGACAAACTATTAAGCGGCTGAAAATAGAAGCCATTCCAGCAGTAATCAGAGTAAAATCTCAGGTCTGGGAGAGAAAGACAAAGGGACTGACAGTGGAGGGGATCCTGCAAGGAAAGATCAACCCTCCATCTCGCTGCCGTGCCCAAGGCTCGGTCACCTGCACGGCTGCTGGCTGCACCGCCGCCGAGACAGCCAATGGTGCCGGGGAGGCTCTCCTCCAGCTTCTGGAAGGTTCCTGGTTCACAGCATCATTCAGGTTGGAAAAGACCCCCAGGATCATCCAGTCTAACCATCAGCCCCACTCTACAAGGTCACCGCCAAACCAGATCCCCCAACACCACATCTCAGCGACTTCTCAGCTCAGCCAGAGATGGGGACTCAAGCAGCTCCCTCTCCAGTGCCTGAGCTCTCTCACCCCCCCTCCCAAACAGCTCCTGGGGCTCTTCTCAACGGGGTTGTTGTGTGTGACCGTCCTGTCTGGGGGCTCCAGACAGTTACCGGTGTGGATGCTGCTGACTTGGTGCCAGCTGGCCTCCAAGCCAGACGAATGGACCACGACGGCCACTATTTCCTAGCACGGACACTGCCGGCAGTGGGAGTCTTCAAGACACCTGGTGCCAGCTCCGAGACCACTCTGTGAGCTGCCAGATCCCTTTTCTTTGAGGGGCAACTGCAGCCTCCTGGACAGCTCGTGGAGATCCCTGTGTTCTAGCAGCTCCTTCCTCTACCGCTACGCTAACATCAACCAGACACCAACACAGCTCCCACACGGCAAATGCTTCACGGCTCGGCACCAGGAGGATCTCAAACCACATCTACACAACCAGTGAAGACAGCAGGGTGGTTCTAGGGAAACTGGGGACAGGGTGTTGGAAGGGTATCAGACATAGGTTTCCACGCCCTTCTGGGCGGCCAAAAGAGGACCAGTTCCCCATTGTTAGTCCAGTGGGCTTCCCACTCCCTAGCAAAGCTCTGCTGCTGGGAAGTACTGTCCCTAGAAGGGCCGACACAACCAGAGTGACCTCTGCAGCACCAGCAAACCCAGGAGAGAAGGTGCAGACATGCAGATGGGACCTGGGGGACTAATCATCGCTGGGTCAAGACGGCAGCCAACCCTGGGAGGGAGCTGGAAGGCAAAGGAATCCCTGATACAGAGACAGCACAGAGACAGCACCCGTCCACCAGAGAGAAACCACCCGGACAGGGCAAGGGGAAGAACTTCTGACACGGCTGGAAAGTCTCTGATTTAACCCAAAACCCCAAGGCCAAGCACAGGCAAAAGTGTGGAAGAGCACCAGGGAGGAGCAAGCCCACCTGGCCAGCGGGACAGGCCATCAGAACCAAGCGGGTCTCAGGCCGAAGAGTTTCTGAGCCAGTTCAAAGGCAAAAGTCCCCACGATTGGGGAAAGAGCCCCAACTCTCTGTGCCTGGGGAAAAGAACCCCAAATCCTCACAACTGGGAAAAAAAAAGCCCTAAATACCTATAATAGGGAACCCCCCCAATCCTCACAATTGGGAAGAAAACCCCTGTATCCCAGAAAGTGGTCACTGAAGCCAACAAAACCCCGGTAGAGAGAATTGAGGGTTTGGGAATCAAACGGTCAGTCACAGAGAGGAGAAGCCCCTTGTGAAGATAAAGGGCAAACACCAGCAACAGAGACATGAAATTAGAGGGCTGGAACCCCCCAGAAATTCAACCCAGCTGGGTCCAGCCCCCCAAAACAAAGAGCCAGGCAAAACATCCGCTTGGAAAACCCACTGCAGCGGCCAAGCACCAGTGACAGGAGAAGACCTTGTTCAGCAGGGTTGGAACAGAGGGGGAAAGCAAGAGCCATCCCCAGCCTTTGTCCTCAGCAGCTAAAAGTTGTTGGATTTTTGATCCTGCCCCAAGACGGTGGGTTTTCCCTAGGGGATCCTGCTGTGGGCAGGGGGATTGGGCTAGATTATCTTTGGAGGTCCCTTCCAACCCCTAGTGACTGGATCTAGGGGATCCTGCTGTGCCAGGGGGACTGGACTGGATGGTCTTTTGAGGTCCCTTCCAATCCCTCATGTTCTGTGATTGATAACCAGTCCCCTACTGGGCATCTTCCCCTGAGACTTCATTTGAACGAGCTGTGGTTCCCTCCTGGACACCAGGAACCAACATCTCGCCGCCGTTCAAGCCTCTTTATATTTCTTCCTGCAGGCTGGATGATCTCTCAAGGTCCCTTCCAGTCCCTAATGTTCTGTGAACAGTCTGGGCTCTGTCCATACAGTTAATAAACAGCCCAAAACACCAAGAACTTGCTTGCCTGAGGTTGGGCTCCTACATGAGATGTCAGAGGAAGGGGAAACCCACAACAAGAAGCATCTGAAGTCCAGGAACAACTGGCTGATGTAACCGAGATGCAGAAGCCCACCTATGGAAGCAGCCGGTGCTTCTAGCCCTGTAGTTAAGCAAAGGGGCTTCGTTAGGGCTAAATAAAGCCAAGTGGGCCCCATCCCCACAGAGATCCCTTGGCCCACGGCCGCGTTATCCCAACGACCGACTCCGGCGGAGCCTCCTGCGGTGCGGGAGCTGCTCCAGGGACTCATCACTCCTCAGCCCCAGTGCCAGAGCCGCGGCAGCCCGGTTCCAAAGGCGAGTCGTGACACCGAGTGATCACCAAAATAAATCTGACCTTCAAGGACAAATTAAAGTGGGAGAAAGCAGCAGAAATTAATCTGCTGGGTTTCCCCCGAGAAGTCTAGACGGCGCCTGTGCCCCTGAGTGTTAGGAGTAGATGGATCTGAGCATGAAGAGGAGCCCACGGGCACCCAGCTCCTCTCACAGCCACCCGCACCAAGACTGGGGGTGTTGGGGGGCTTGTGTGAGGAGAAGGTGATCCTGCTCTGGTTGGGGGGGATTGGACCGGATGATCTTTCGAGGTCCCTTCCAACCCCTAGCATCCCGGGATCCTGTGAGAGGTGGATGAAAGCCCCAGGGTACCTGTGCACGGGGACACACGGTTCAGGACAGGGGTGTCCCAGGGTCTGATGAGGCTCCCCTTTGGAGCAGCCAGCCCCTCGTTTCGGGGGGCTCTGGCTCAACAAAAGGACGGACCATACGGACACAAGTTCAATCCCATCTCGGGAACAGCCATCAGCTGGTGGCATCTGTCTCAGGATGACTGTGGTTGGAAAAGACCCCCTGTGATCATCGAGTCCAACCATCTTCCCTACCTCCAGTTTCACTATCCAGCTGCAGCTTTGTGAACAACTTAAAATCCTATGAACTCACCCAAAAGCCTTAGAAACAAGGGAACAGAGGACAGATTGATCTCCCTCTAGTCCCTGAACTCTTCCTGGGGTGTTTTCTTGCCTACCCAGTCCCCCCCCAGCCCATCCAGAGCCCTGCTGCACCAGCTCAAGCCCAGAGAAGGAATCCCTGTAGCAGGGATGAATCAAGAGGCTGCAAAGGAAATAGATGAAAGGAAATAAAAGCAGGCTTGTGTTTTCCTCCATTTCCAGCTCAGTTTTCCTGTTGGGGGGTTTTTCCCACCCCACCCCATCCCTCAGGTTCCTTTCCTTGCCTGTAGTTACTTCTGCCTGAATCTGGGCACGAAGGAAGAGGATGAGGCTCCTCCTGCCCAGAGGATCAAGTCAAGGGGTGAAGGCGCCTTGAAAGAAGGGGAGATGACTTCAGAATCAAGAAGAAACTACCCCACTTGAAGCAGGACTTGTTCTACACGAGACCCAAGATGATCCAGAGGAGCAGGTCCAGCTCCCCAACCACGCAGGGCAGCAAATGAAGGTCTGATGTGAAAAAAGGTGGAGCGGGGCAGGTTGTGAGGGGCTTGTGTCCTTCTGGGGCTCTTGGACCCCGCTGGCACCGAGGGACCCTGTGGTCACCGTTTGTTTCCCGAGTGCCCATCTCCTTCTCCCTCAGGCAGCTGCAATGTGCTGGTGCTCCTCAAGCCCCTTTCAGGGAGAAAGACCTGCTTGGCTCTGAACAGTCGGAGCAGGAGGCCGGCGAACGGCTTGTGGGGCGCCCGGCGCAGGGCAGGGGTCTCCCAGGGTCTGATGCAGCTCCTGCTCGGAGCAGCCAGCCCTTCGTCTGGGGGGCTCTGGCACCATTGTCTCGGGCGACGGCCTCGGGGAGGTCTCTGCTCAGGTGCCAGAGGCTGCAGGAGGAGAAACCAAAACACCTACAGGAACACGGGTGCTGAAGGAGTGAAGCAGAGGGGCGGGGAGGGTGCTGGTGGTAACGCCGGTGCTAACGCCGGTGCTGAAGGAACGGAGCCTAGGGGTGGCAGGGGCAGACACGGAGACACTGGTGCTGAAGGAGCAAAGCTCACTGCCCACAGGAATAGTTGTCAGGGTATTGACAGGAGAACACTGGGACACACTGTGGGTGACAACATCCATGAGAACGGTGACGGGAAAGTAACAGAACAGCGATAAGAGTATTGACAACAAACAGCAGAACCTGCTGTTGACAACAACATTGCTCAGAGTATTGACACTGAAACAATAAAACACGCCGCTTGTAAGAACAGCTATTGGTGAGAGAATAACAGAACATTGCATTTCTAAGGGTATTGATAAGAACGTAATAAAGTGTGCTATTTGGAAGAGTAATTAGAAGAATATGGGTAAGAAAATAACAGAGCACACTATTTATCAGAGTATTTATAAGAGTACATATAAGAAAATTGATAATTTATCAGGAGATAAGAGTATTTATCAGGAGATGAGTATTTATCAGGAGATAAGAGTATTTATCAGGAGATAAGAGTATTTATCAGGAGATAAGAGTATTTATCAGGAGATAAGAGTATTTATCAGGAGATAAGAGTATTTATCAGGATGTTTATAGGAATAAAAGAGTATTTAAGAATATTTATAAGAGTACGTATAAGAATATTGATAAGAAAATGGAACATACTATTTATAAGTTTCTAATAATATTAGTAAGAGAACAATAGAACACTATTTATAAAAATATTGATGAGAATATTGATACTAAAATAATAAAACATACTTTTTATAAGAATAATGATAAGAAAACAATGGAACACACTATTGATAGGAATATTGATAAAAATACTGATACTAAAATAATAAAACATACTATTTGTAAGAATACTGATAAGAAAACAATAGACCACACTATTGATAAGAATATTGGTGAGAATATCAATAATAAAACCTACTACAGATAAGAGCACTGATAATAAAATAATAGACCACACTATTGATAAGAACATTGGTGAGAAAACAATAGAGCATCACATTGTTGAGGCTATTTCGAAGGAACTACTAAAACACGAGGTCTTGGCCAGCCTGTTGACAGGAAAGGCTTGTGTTTGCCATAAAGCAAGTCCCCCCAACTCTCATCTTTTGTCAACCTGAGCAGACAGGCCCCGGCCAACTGAACGTCCCTCCGGGGCTTTGAGCAGTCCCTGTGTCCTAGAGTAGATGTGGAATTAATTAAGGCAGAATCTCTCCTGCTAATGGGTTTAATCTGCACAGAGCAGAGGACCGGTCCAGCACCAGTACGACGTCCTACCCAAACTGGTCAAACCAGCAGCAATTCGCAGAGGGCAGAGTCCTTCAGGGATCCTGCTTCTGCCACAGGACAGCCAGAAGTGAAAGGCAGCAGGAGCTTCACCTGCCCCACAGTCAGGGGACCTTTCTACCTGCTGTGAGAAGGGAAGGGAGGGGGAAGAAGCCTCTCAGCTCAGGACTCTTCCTTGGGAGCATCTGCTGCTGCTCTCTGGGGTCCTGCTGAGGGCTGGAGGCACCTGCTCGGAGGAGGAAGGTCCTTGCTGGGTGGGGATGGAGCAACATCCCACGAGACAGAGCTGCTGGGCTTGCAGAGACCCTGCAGAGCTGTGGAGCACAACAGGGCAGAGCCTGTAAAGAAAAACCCCTTCAAAATTTCTTATTAAACTGATTTTTTTAAGGAAAAAAGAAAAGGGGGGGGTGTGTAAATTGTCGGGGTTTTTATCCCTCCCCCTGGGAGCTGTGTCGGGGGGTTCTTGCCCATCGGCTCCCCTCCCCCACGAGGGTCTGTGCACAGAGCTGTTCCCAAATACCAGCTGGGGAAAAAAACCACCCTCGAGGGGATTTTAGCAGCCAACTTCTAGCAGGGACCTCTTGGAAATCGAAATTCTGGGCTGAATTTAAAATTCTCCTTAAAAGAAAAAAAACTTGACGCTGGGGTCTCTGCTACCAAGTTTGTTCTAAAGAGCAAGAGCAGAGAGGGCTGGAGGAGCCGCAGGTAACGCTGCGGGAAAGGAGAAGGAGGGGCTGGGGGGAAGGCTGGGGGACGAGTTGATCGTGGGGGTTCGTTCCGTTTGGTCACCAGAACAAAAACAGTCGGCAGCAACAACAAAAATCACCGAGACCTTCTCTCGCTTCTCCTCCCGTCCTGGTCATTTGATTCTGCCTCGTGCCGACTCGAATCGGTTGCTGTTGGCTTTTTTATACCAAATACATAGTTTGAGTGGGCTGTAGCCCCAAATAGAGGAGGGGTCTCCCCTTCCTTCTCAAATACTCTTAAAAATCAATGATTTTGGAAGAAAAACCCCACAAGAAAGCTGTTGCCACAGACCCCTCCTGAAGGGGATGGGACCGGATGGTCTTTCGAGGTCCCTTCTAGTCCTAATGACTGGATCGAGGGGATCCTGCTGTGGCAGGGGGATGGACTGGGTGGTCTCTCGAGGTTCCTCCCAGTCCCTGATGGTCTGTGATTCTGTGACTCTTCCAGGGTCTCATTTCCATGCAACGACCCTTCAGGTGGGAAAAATCCAGGAGAGAGCATGGAGGGAAGAGGGAGAGGTGGTGGCCCCGTGGTCAGGAGGTGGAGGGTGAGGCTGGAGAAATCCCAGGGAGACAGGAATTACAGGGCCCTGTGGCTTTTTGTGCCAGGAGGGAGGACTGAGGGCTCGTCTGGCCACGCTGGCATCACGAGCCACACTTAGTCATCCCTCTACCTGCGCCGTACCCCACTTCCCAGCCGACGTTCCCGCGAGGGGAAGGAGATGCTGGAGGAGCTGCTGCTTTGACGGGGGCCGGCCCGGGAACCGACGGCGGGCTGAACATCGTGCAACGCCTACGAATCGCCCCGCCGACGGCCTCCTTCCCCTCTTGGTTTGGGGGCTTCTCTAGTCCTGATTTGGAAGGAAAAAGAAGTCACCCAGTCTATGGCCAGATCCCCAGGGCCACATCATCCCTCTCAGTGCTTTGCAAGGTCCCTTCTCTCCTCTCCTGGAGATTCAGTCCCTCTTCCAGCTGCGAGACGTTTAAAACCCGCCTGGCCTCGTGGGTCACTTGGTCCAGGGGCCCCTGCTGTGGCAGGGGGATGGGACTGGATGGTCTTTGGAGGTCCCTTCCCATCCCTGATGCTCTGGGATTCTGTGAATGAATTCTGCCTGTTGGGGACACCCGGGCTGAGACTGAGGGGCTGGGAGCTGCACCCGGAGCAGGGAACCCCCAGCTGCACCCCAGAGATGATGGAGCAGCAAAGAGCCAACTAGAACCAAGCACCCGTGGCCTTCAAACTCAGCAAAGCGCTTGGCACAGCCCACGGGTCCCTGGGCTACAGCAGGACCTTTTCTGGTCCCTCAGCAGCTGAACAGCTTCAGCACTCCTCTTCCCCTCTGCCTCTCCCACAGACTTTCTCTTCCCTTCTCTCTGGTCACTGGCCACCTCCAACGTGACAACACGGAGCTCAGGAGCGCAGACACGACCCAGCTACAAACACAAGGGCATTGTTGAAAGACAAGGAGAGCAGAAGACAAGACAGGCCCTAGTGAGTCTCATCGGGTCACCCCACCAGCTCCTCCAGAGAAAGGAAGACAAGATGTGGGCTGGGCTGCCCAGGGTGGGGGTTGTGTCCCCATCCCTGGATGGGTTTAAAAGTCGCTTAGATGCAGTGTTGGGGGACCTGGCTTCGGGGTGACCTTGCAGAGTAGGGTTGAAGGTTGGACTCGATGATCCCGGGGGTCTTTTCCAACCTGAATGATTCTGTGATTCTGTGTCCCTGGGCTGGTTTCAGATGAAAACCCCATCCTGATCTCAAATACAGCCGGCTGGATATTCACTACAGGCGACGGTAAACGACTGGTAGCATCCTGGCTACTGGCCTCTTCTCCCCAACCCTTCTACAGACTAACCAGCTCTTTTCATCTCTCCTCCCTTCCCTGGTGCTTTTCCAGCCCACGCAGTTGGGACAGTCACGAGGAGACACGCACACAGCAAGGGTTTTCTCACTTCTCACCCCAAAAAGAGCCTTGTTTTCCCCTCGGTGGAAGCTACAAGCTCACAGGTCCCAACCCATCAGCACCTTCTGCCTCCCACATCGACCTGGCAGAACCATTCCCACGTAATTCCAGCAGAGAAACGGAAGGACGAGGTCCCTCTGATGGGACTTCCCCGTGGCACTTCCCCAGTGGTTGCTTTGGGGCATCTTTTCCTCTCCGTTTGGAAGAGAAATCACTTAAAGCAATGTCCCAGGGTCGATGCTTTCTGGAATTCCCTTTGTTGAGGGCACACGGGCCACGTCTGGCTTCCCTGGGCAACTGAGCCTCCTCCACTAGGGCAGCAGCTCGTGGTGGCTCCGGAAGCCTGGCTCAGAGCTCACTGAGAGCGAGGGGTGATGGAGCCACGTTCCTGGGCTCTCCCCTGCCTTTGCTCCTCGGCCTGAAGCCCTGCAACTCTGAGCTCTGTTTAAACACCTAAACGGTGATGAAGCCGCTCAGCCGCGGGGAGAAGGCGACGACGGACCTTTCAGTGCGGCCAGCAAAAGGGCCACCTCAGAAGATAATATGGCCACCTCCTGGGATGCAGGGCTGCTGCAAGGGGAGAGCAAGAGCAGGAGGAGAACAGGGCTTCAGAGGACGAGCTTTGGGGACTCCGCCAATGAAACAATTGGGAGATGAGATTCACCTCCCTTCTCCTCCCACACATCTCCCACCTGCTCCAGCCCCGGAGGCAACAACGAGGGGACTCACAGGCTGCAGCTCACACAGACACGAGGGCAAGGTTCTCCTCCGGTTGGGCTCGAGGGAACCATCCCTTCTCTCTGTGTCCTGGGAAGCAGCTCAGGTACCACCGGTGCCAGAATCACATCCTCACCACCCTGCTGACAGCTCAGCCCGCGGCTCCCTGCCCAGGGACAGGGAGCACCCATCACAGGACACTCCTGAGCCGGGCTGGAGGCTGTGTGGAATGGACAGATGGTGGGTACCAACCCCAGGGAGGTTCCACAGAACCTCAAGCTGTACTGGAAACAAGTCTTGGGTCATGCTGCCACCCCAATTCATGTCTAGGCTAATTAACAAAGTGTCTTCCATCACTGGCCCTAGCCCGCTCCAACGACCGCATCGAACAGGCTGTCAAACACCGGCGTCGCTGCTTATTTTTAACTGGAAACATGGAGTTTCACAAAGGACTCCTGGAACTCACTTCTGGAGAGGAACTCAGCCGAGACACCAGCAGAAGCAGGAACTGTGTGTTCCCACACACGGGAGCCGCGTGCGTGGCCAGCCCTGGGCCCAGCCCTGGGCCCCGCAGCAGCGCCAGGTCGGGTCTCCAGAAAGCAGCCTGTGCCGAAGCGAGGGGCGGCTTCTCCTCTCTGCTCCGGACCACGGCCACTGCTGCAGACCCAAGGGCAGCCCCTCCCTGGGTTCCTTTCCAGTTGGAAAGGGACTGCGTTCACAGGGAGACCCTTGGGCTCTCAGGAGCTGGGTAGCGCCACTCTCCCCTCATCCTGCCTGCAGCCCCGTACACCTGCCAGCATCTCCTGCCGCTCCCACTGCTTCATCGGGGGGTCACTCCCTGGGGCTTAGACAGCTGCAGCTGGCTGCCATAGGAGCAACTAACTGGTTCCCAGTAACCGTGCGAAACAGATGGATGCTCTGCACAGGCTTGTGCGATGCTGCCTGCGAGTCACAAAGAGCACTCGGCGCTCCCCACACGATCCCATGGAAGATGGAAGAGGAAGAAGAAGAGAGAGTATTTCTGTCCTTTTTTTTT
>VXBP01006791.1:146692-158966 GCA_013400115.1 Rhinopomastus cyanomelas
GGGGGGTGTGTTTGGGGGGGGGGGGCTGTAAAAAAAGGAAGACCCTGGGGACAGGGAGATGTTCCTTAAAAAAACCACACACACATCCCATGCAGAGGCACAGGGAGGGACAGCAATCTGCATAGACAGCCCTCGCAAGAAAACACCCCCCCCCACCCCCTTGTCTCCCCACCCATCCCCTTCTTGGGGTTCACAGTTTGAACAACAATTTGGATAAAAAGCCTCGGGGTTTGGAAGGCAAACAGCACGGGGTGGGGGGAGCTGGGGATAGTCTAGTTATTGCAGCATCCTGTCTGGTTCTGCTCCCTCCGCTCCCCCTCCTCTTCTCCCCAATTTAACACCCCCCCACCTAACATGACCACAGCAGCAGCAGCAGCCTGTCCCCCTAGCACCTTACACTTGTATTTGGCCCCTGTAGCAAAAGGCAGATATTGATAAACCCGGGATTAATTCTGTATATTTGTCAGGCAAACAGCCCCGTCTCCTAGAATGACGCAAATAACAGATTCTATGGCTCTGGCTTTCTATATTCTGCACCCACGCACTCTGCTTGGTCTCCCACGGAATCAGCTACAGAGAGCAATGATCCAGATTATACTGAGAGAGAGAGAGGGAGAGGGAGAGAGAGAGGGAGAGAGGGGTGTGGGGGAAAGGGAGAGAATAACAAATGAAATTGCAATTAAAAATTAGAATGCTGCCGGAGTCCATGCGCCAATGGCTCAAGCTGAGCTTGCAGAGCGGACCCCCAGGCGCACACGGCGGCACACCCCACCCCACCCTGCCAGCCCCCTGCCCCAAACCCAGCCAGCAGCAGCAGCCAGACAAAAGGGGGATTGTCTTGCTGACAAACGCGGGGGTTTATCAGGCCGGGAGAGGTAATTCCTTCAGGCACCACACCTTGCCCAGCTCCCAGCCAGCCAAGCAGCTCTCAAACGACCTCGCCTGCCACCGAGGGTGTGAAGAGGGGACAGTCACCCCTGCAGCCAGGGAGGAGGGGGACCACTCTCCCAGAGGAGCTCCTGAGGACCTCCAAGAGCAGGTTCCCTGCCACCCAAACAAAGGGACGCAGCTCTTTCTCAAAAGATTCCCCATAAATAGGGAGAGTGCCAAGCGCAAGGGGCTGGCTGCTATTTTTAAACACGTCGCTCATTTGTCAGAAAATGACACTAAAAGCATTAAAGAGCCTCTCCCCGCCCCTGGAGACAGGCTCAGGCACACACGCCAGCACCCGAGGGAAAGCCAAGGTGTCTGAGACCGACCTGACCCCAGGTGGGGACCAAGAATCCCGTTTCCTAGGCTCTGCCCACCCCACACCGAGAGAGAAGCGAAATGCTGGGACGGCCGAGCCGCCGGTGAGTTATTTACTGTCTGGTCTGTGCACACACACATTCCTTATTTATTAACTCCCTTAATTATTCCCAACTCCTTTCGCAGACAGCGAGTTTCCTAACGCTAATAACCCGCAATCGATGAGCGACGGCTGCTTCTCCCACCCCTCTTCTCTGTCGCCGAGGCAGATGCTGCCGTCGCCAACGACGGCTACTGACGGGGCAGCACCACGGGAGGGGGGATCACACCTCTGTGAGATCCCACCACAGCCTCTGCCATCACCAGTGACAGCTACTGACGGGGCAGCACCATGGGAGGGGGGATCACACCTCTGTGAGATCCCACCACAGCCTCTGCCATTGCCAACGATGGCTTCTGATGGGGCAGCACCACGGGAGGGGGGATGACACCTGTGAGATCCCACCACAGCCCCTGCCAGGTTTGGGGACATAGGTCATGCACCTCGAATGACTACACGCACCCTCTGGTAGGAGCCAGCAGACACATGGTCATTCACACACCTCTGCACACACCAGCCATGGACCCATCTTCCCAGCACTGGGGGACACGCTGCTCTACAGGTCTGGACAGGAAACCCGGCTCAGCCCTGTTTTCACCTCTTAGATCTGGAAACACGGCCTCTACAGCAGGAGGAGCCCAGGAGGCAGGAGGACACCAAGAAATACCGAGGTAGGGAAAGCCCTTACCCCAAGGACAGGTGTTGTAACCTTGATCCCAGAA
This sequence comes from Rhinopomastus cyanomelas, assembly GCA_013400115.1. Classification (NCBI taxonomy): domain Eukaryota; kingdom Metazoa; phylum Chordata; class Aves; order Bucerotiformes; family Rhinopomastidae; genus Rhinopomastus; species Rhinopomastus cyanomelas. Next base: position 148,763 of record VXBP01006791.1, read on the forward strand.
GCAGAGCCACTCCCAAACCAAACCTTCTCCCACGAGCTGCAACGAAGCTCATCCCAGATCGATCAGAACGAGAGGCTGTGCAGCAGCTGAAGGATGGAGGTGAGGGCACCCAAACTATCTTCTGCTGCCCAGACAACCCAGGCCCTGCTGCAGAGGGAGGACGTGGTCATCCTCTCTCCTCCCCACAGCACACGCCCCAAGAGCTTTGTGCTTCTCTAGCGTTCACCCTCTACACAGGAGCAGAGGGAAGCTGCTCAGCTTTAGCAGCAGAGAAAAGCTACCGACATGGTTCTGCGCAAAGATGATGTCAGAGGCAGGTGAGGAGGAGTAGGCACCTGGAATATTCCCCCTGCTTCCCAGGCTGCAGTCACACGCGGGTGGGTTTTGTTTCCTAAAGTCTCCAATCTTAATGAAAGAACCAACATTTCTGCTACCAAAGGGGTGGTAGGAAGATTTCTTTCCAACCCAAGGCTTTGACAGGACCTTCTAGAAGCTGTCAGCCCATCCTTCAGCCTGCAGCTCACACGAGCAGCCTGCCTCCTCCTTCGCCCTCCTCTGCTTCTCCGCCCACGTGTGTCATCTCCATCTCCGCAGAACCATCTCCTGCCCTGCCTGCCTGCTGCTCGAGCCTCGGTCGAAGCGAAGTCCGGTGCCCAGGGAATCTCTGCCTTCAGAAAAAGAGCAGAAATGGAACCCATCCAAACTGGAAGGGCTGCTTGGCAGGCGAGCGCACACCAACCACCAGTTCCCACTTCTCCTCGTCATTAGAAGCACTGAAAGGACAATTTATCTTCCATCTTGATCTTTTAGTTATCAGCAACCTCCTCGTTTCCAAACAACGAGGCCTCCCAGCCGACAGAGCCTTAACGAAAGCAACGGGTCCTGTGTGTCTTCCTCCGGTCTAAAGCAACACCGGGGCTCGATCCAGCAGCTCCGAGCAAAACGAGGGGCGAGTAGCCCACGAGTGATTTGCTGTCATGGGAGTGTTGCCTCCTCAGAACCTCTGAGCTCTGCTGGCCTGTGAGCCAGGGGCTGGGCTGGGCTGGGCTAGCTGCAATGTTTTCTTCTAACCCAGCCCTCCTCCCTCTTGCTAACAGTCTGCTCTTGGCCTAGGTCACCTGGCAGCTCATCAAACATTCCTGTATCCCAAGGACAAGGGAGAATAGAAGACCACCAGGACCACAGAATCACAGAACATGAGGGATTGGAAGGGACCTCGAAAGATCAGCCAGTCCAAGACCCCTGCCACAGCAGGACCACCTAGACCAAGTCACACAGGAACACATCCAGGGGGGTTTGAAACATCTCCACAAAAGGAGACTCCAGAACCCCCCTGGGCAGCCCCTGCCAGTGCTCTGTCACCCTCACTGGGAAGAAGGTACTTCTCAGATTGATGTGGAACCTCCTCTGTTCCAGCTCACACCCACTGCCCCTTGTCCCATCGTTAGATGACACTGAGCAGAGCCTGGCTCCATCCTCCTGACACCGGCCCTTCACATATTTATAGACATTAATGATGTCACCCCTCAGTCTCCTCTTCTCCAAACTAAAGAGCCCCAGCTCCCTCAGCCTCTCCTCAGCAGAGAGATGCTCCCCTCCCTCCATCATCCCTGTGGTTCTGCCCTGGCTCTCTCCAGCAGCTCCATGTCCTTCTGGAACTGAGGGGCCCAGAACTGGACACAAGATTCCAAATGTGGTCTCACTAGGGCAGAGTAGAGGGGGAGCAGAACCTCTCTGCATCTGCTAACCATCCCCTTCTGATCCACCCCAGGATGCCATTGGCCCTCTTGGCCACCAGGGCCCATTGCTGGCTCCTGGGTCCACTGCTCTCCAACAGGTCAGTGCCCAGCCTACCCTGGTACCTGGGGCTGCTCTTGCCCCAGGGTGAAGTGCCACCAAGGCACAGGAGGAGCCCACGGAAGCCCTCAGCTTCCAGAGCATCACTCACCTCGTATCAAGTCAATCAGTAACTTATAACGGGGAACTCTTGTTGCAGGGAAATAGAGGACCCAGAGGAAGGAGCAATCACAGCGAGATGGAAACGAATCAGAGCGACACGGACCCCACCACCGGCCGGCTGCCGTAGGTGGCAAAGCCAAAGGGCCTGAGGAAGAGTAACTGCTAGTTAAAGCGGGGACTAGGATGTGGCTGCTCCTGGTCTAGACACACATCTGCTGCAACAAGTGTTGGCCTGAAACTCCTCGTGCACAGGCTTTGCTCCTGGGCTACTTCTGAAGTTCTCCTCCACTCTCAGGCACATGCCTCTGCGCTTGGTTTGCCCACCCATGGAAGGAAGAGAAGACAAAGCCTACTTACCTAACCGGGATGGTCTTGAAGGTATCTACAGCACAGATAGTCAGTAAGAGTCACCAGCGAGAGGACGGCAACACAAATAGTCAGAGAGGTCAGAGCACACAAGGGGGGAGTCACAGAACCACAGAACACGAGGGATTGGAAGGGACCTCGAAAGATCATCCAGCCCAATCCCCCTGATGCAGCAGGATCCCCTAGATCCAGTCATTAGGGATTGGAAGAGATCTCCAAAGATCATCCAGCCCAATCCTTCTGCCAGAGCAGGATCCCCTAGATCCAGTCATTAAGGGTTGGAAGGGACCTCCAAAGACCATCCAGCCCAATCCCTCTGCCAGAGCAGGAACCCCTAGATCCAGTCATTAAGGGTTGGAAGGGACCTCCAAAGACCATCCAGTCCAAAGATCACCCATCCAGGTGGGTTTGCAATGTCTCCAGAGAAGGAGACTCCACAGCCCCTGTGGAACGAGAGCTTTCCCCGCAGCGTGAGGACGAGAGGCTATGCAGCAGGTTAGTAGGAAAATCTCACCTGGGTCAGAAGATCAAGGACTGATTAAGAGACTTCGATTTACGGAATGTTTGGAGAATCTGGATGCACAGAGCAGGAAACCAAGAAAAGAGACAACTCGTGGGCTGACAATCATCTCACAGGGGTTACGTTCACAGACACTGGGAAGGGTTGAAACGCCACAATACCTGGGTTAGCTTTAGCTTCTCTGTTTACACTAGAGAGAGAGAATCTCAGGGCTACAAAGGACAGAGACTGGATCTTCCTCCAATGGCTGCAAAGTCAGACCCCTAGAGACACACTTCTGTGCAACGGGGATGAAAGAGAGCCATTAGCATAACGAAGCCGGTGGAAGAGAAGCGCTAGGGTCTCGATACGGAGGAGGGTCTCAAAAGGGAAACCAGAGCACTTCTCAGCGCAGGGTGAACCTACGGAAGAAATAGAGGGAACAGGCATCACACTTCAGACACACAGAGCACAAACTTCGAGGGACCCTGCCGCGAATTCAAAGAGCCTTCACACCAAGAGCCGAAGTTCATTAGACTTTAAAATGGGCCTTTTCATGAATAAGGACCCCTGACCTCCGGCACCGCGTGCCCATGCGCCTGGCAACCACCTTAAAGCAGGAGTTGTAAACAAGAACAAAAGGCTACGGCGACACTTGGAGGAGCCTGACGTGGGGCCTTGTGCCGGCACAGCGAAGAGACGGCGGCCATGAAGAAACGCTCCCGATCGGTGTCAGTCTCTACCCCCCAGCCAGGGGGATGCAGTGCGGGGGGGGGGGCATCAGAGTCATTTAGGAAGAATTTGTTCACTGAGACAACACAACGTGAAGCCCAAGTGTCCGTTCAAATGTCAAAGAACCACCCAAATCGAGATCTCTCAAGGAAAAGAACAAGGGGGTGAAAAAGGAAAACACATTGAGTTAGCAGCGCTTCGCAGGCGGTGAGGTGGAAGACGAGGTGAGATGCCTGGGGTTATGAATTCATGGCCTTACGAGCTGCTCCCCTCATCTACAGTGCTCCTGGAACCCTCCTCTTTCCTAACTTGCTGCCTCTGGTGGGTTCTTCCTCCAACTGCAGTTTGACCCACCAGAAGTGACAACAGAAAGTGACTAGGCCAGAACCACAGAGCATGAGGGATTGGAAAGGACCTCCAAAGATTGTCCAGTCCAGTCCCCCTACCACAGCAGGATCCCCTAGATCCAGTCACACAGGAACATGGCCAGGTGTGTTTGAAACGTCTCCAGAGAAGGAGACTCCACAACCCCCCTGGGCAGCCCCTGCCAGGGCTCTGGCACCCTCACTGAGAAGAAGGTCCTCAGATTGATGTGGAACCTCAGAAGATCCAATGGACGTTCAACACAGGAGAGGAGGGCGGTTTTATCAGTGGCTTCTCTACTCACCTTTTGGGGTAAGAAAAAGCTCAGACTTACAGCAGTGGACCTGGGGCTTCTACCTGGCTAGAGCCCAAAGTTCCCAACAGCCAGCTCCAGGAGGGCAGAGGCACCTGGCCAAGGTGCTCCTGGCCAAGGAGCTCCCTTCCAGCACCGCCAGGGAAACTCAAAACACAAGCGGCACATGGGATCCAGACCAACACAAATCCGAGGGATGGGGAGCCCACCACCTCCCTGGGTAGCCTGGTCCAGCGCCCAACCACCTCCTCAGGAAGAAACTTCTTGCCAAGGTCCAATCTAAACCTCCCCTGAGGTCCAAGCTGTCTCTGCCAGGGTTCGAGCCGGCTCTGCAGTGCTTGGTTTACAAATCAAGCCGCCGGTTCCCCGTGGGTGACTGGAGAACCGCTGGTGTGTAGAGCACCTGTAGGAGTCCAGCTGGCCACACGGCAGTGGCCTGTCTTTGCCCAGCTGCTGGAACTTCTCTGCAGGATCTCACAGCCCTTCTTGTGCCCTGACTTTGCCAAATCAAGGGCTGTGGCCATTGGAACATGGCGGTAGCGGGCCATGAATCAGAAGGCGGTGATTCATGGTGGCTGCTCATGAGATCAGAAACATCTACGGGTCTTGGCTGTGAAGACACCCTTCAGATCCCCCGAGGAAAACCAAGACGGCGACTGGACCAACAGCTACGGCAGAGAAGACAAGACGTGCCGCGGAATGAGCAGCGAGGAGGACACCCTTCAACACTCGGGAGAGTACAAGCCCTGAAGATGGTCTCCAGGACACCAGTGCACTGCAGACACCCTGCCATCAGCAGATGGCCGGCCAAGCCCGTCTGCTGGAACCCCGTCCCATCACCAGCGGGCCCGGCCAAGCAGAGGGTGGGCAGCAGCCGTCTCTCTGGTCACGCTGCAGCCACACTCCCGTTGCCCTGACCTCGGCAGACGCGTGTCAGTACTCAACCAGCTCACGGTGTGAACTGGAAGCGCCTGCCCTTCCTGAGCACTGGTGGGCTTTCTGGAGCTCCGTGGGTGAAGCGTGGAGAAGCACAGGCCAGCAACACCTGCTGCAGAGCTGCTGAGAAAACACAGGCTACGGAGAGCCCCTCACAGGCCGTCGCTTGGGAGCCGCTTCTGCAGCTGCCGCGGGGACTGTAGGGCTACGTGAACACATCTGAACTCTGTTCCGCCTGAGGATCTTCTGAGCAGATCACAGACTCATTAGGGGTTGGAAGGGACCTCGAAAGATCATCCAGTGCAATCCCGCTGCCCAGAGCAGGACCTCCTAGACCAAGCTGCACGGGAATCGAGGATTCCCACGCAAGCCACCCCGAGCTGTTGATCCAGACCGACAGCGAGCACTTGGCTGAATGAGAAACCCGTTCACGCTCTTCGATCCTGAGCCGCTGGTGGCCCCTTGCACCGGCTGCAGGTGCCACCGGTCAGATTGCCCAACGGGGGCCCAGCCGCTGGATATCGACACCGGGATGGACCTCCCATTCTGTGCATTGCCAAGGAACTACGAGGGACAGCCCATAGAAGGTCGGGTTCCTGTTAAAACTGAGTCTGAAGAGACGGAGGGCAGCCCAAGTTTGGCAGCTGTGTGGAGCCTTCCGGTAAGATCACAGCAAGGGACAGGGCTGGGTCTGTCGATAGGAAGGAGATCCTGGGCAGAACGAGGAGGAGCGGGCGGTCGTGGGAGTCGTGGTCTTGCACTAGTCATGGAAGAGTTTTGGCTGGAAGAGACCTGCGAGATCATCACGTCCAACCTTTCCCATGGTGGGACTCAGTGGGGAGCCAGGGGTGCCACTTGAAAAGAGAAGAGATGGAAGCTCTGGTGCCCCAAGCCTCTGCCAGAGGGCACTGCGCTACAGCCAGGGTCAGCGAGGAGGCCATCCCAGCCTTACTTGAGGTCCTGGGTTTAGGGAAGCAACGTCAAGGACCATCAGGGATCCTCCATGGACTGCGTGGATGAGTGGAGCTGCTCCCCTTGGCTTGAAGGGATAAAGTAGAGGTGAACTAACCCAGCAGTGAGACTGCACACGGGCACCAACGATGTCTGGAGGGTCCTTCGGAGAGGTCTGCGATGAAGCCGAGGCAGAACCAGTGATGCTTCTGCCAGGCACCTTGTGGACTTGTGCCCTCTTCTCCCCTTCTGTCTGAACTGAACGGGAGCCCAAGCAACAAGCTGTTCTGTTCTTCCTTTCATCCACCCTTGGAGGAGAACACTTCGCACAGCTGAGGCCTGAAGAAGGACAACAAGATGTCTGGCGAAAGGACCAGACACGGCTCTACCTCCCCAGCACTGACTTGCTGTCCACCCATCGTTGGGCAGAGCCAGTGCTGTTCCACGGGCAGCGTGGGGTTGCCCCTCCAGGGGGTTTTCACAACAAAGAGCAGGTACAACCTGCAGAGGCACTGTGAGAGGAAAGAAGGATTTTGTCTCCTTGGATGTCCACGTGATGCTGCGACGTGGTGCCGTGTGGTACCACCAGCCAGTACCAAAAGTGCCGGTCAAGACCAGCTTAGGTGGCCTCCTTGAGGCCAGTGGCACCGCAGGATGGGCTCCGCCGCGAGACAAAGCAGAGGGACACACGAAGCAGGAGGACCCTGAACGGGGAACAACCTCACAGCAGCCACCTAACGCGACGCCGGAGCTTTCAGGGTGAGACCCTGCGTTGGCAGAGTCCTGCTCCTCGTTCGACCAGGAGGAGGTGGAAGCAGGGAGAAGCAACAGGGCTCAAAGAGGTGGCGGTTGGCCCCTTCAATAGAGAGAATCCTTCCGCACCTGGGAGCAGAAGACGGCGGGCCTGGTCGGCCGCGGGGAGGTAGCCGGCCGCGCGCAGGCTGGCGAGTTCCCTCTCTTGCACAAGCTATGCAAATGCAATTGTAGGCTCCAAAGTGCAGTGACTCATAGGTGAAGTGGATGCGAGAGTATCTGGGTTAAAGAGACTTTCTGCTGAGAAGACCATGTGCAGGACCTCAGGAGTCCCCAGAGACAGGGAAGCCACCGGCGCTCCTGGCAGCTCAGGACAAAGAGCCACCTCGTCACACAGCGGCAGGCGAGGAGCTTCCCGAGCTGCTCAGACCTGACGGCACCTCCCGACACCCAGGTAATCCAGAGCAGCCAGAGATCTGGGGTGAGGAGCAGAGGAAAGGAAGCAGATGGAGGCCAGAGCTCAGAAAATGAGGGTTGGGAACAACCCGCTTTTGGGGCAGGAAGCCTCACAGGTCATTGAACCTGAGCTCAGAGGGTGCCCATACCTGTTATGAGGGCCAGGCCTAGCCCAGGTGATAGACTCCAGCTGCTGCAAATCTATGCAGAAGAAAGAAGCAGGAGGCTCTGCCCCATGGTGGGTCACCTCCTGCAGATCTCACTAATCAGACAGCCCCGGCCATGTAGGCATTGAGAGCCACAGCAACGGACCCCAGGGCTTCCACCTGTTCTCAGCTGGCGAGGCAGAGGACACAGAGGGGTGAACAGGTGCCAGGAGAGCCTAGGCTGAGGTGTCCACGTTTCTGCAGGGGAGGTGGACCCACAGAGTGAGGGGCAGGGGAGCCGCTCGATGAGGGCTTTGCCCAGCCCATCCCTGGCAGACCCGCGCGCCACGCGAGGAGCGGAAAGAGCGCACGACCACGTGGGAAGGGACAGCGCTCTTCCTTCGGGCTCTCTGCACCCCCTGCCACCTCCAGTGGCCACTTGGCCACCACCTTGCACCCGCACACTGGGTCCCTGCTGAGGCCAGCTCAGCTCATCCCTCCATGGAGAGCCCACAAGACGCTGCCCAAGGGGTGGGGTATCGCCCCCACCCCAGGGGGGTCAGTTCTGACTCTGGGTCCCACTGAGGCCGCTTCCTCAGCCCGTGCAGACCTCCCCATTTCCCTCCATGAAGAAACCAGCTCGAAACTGGCCAGAAACCAGCCCCACGGGGGCAAGACCTCCACTGCCAGCCATGCTGAGTGCAAGGGTCAGTCCCAGTAGGGCACCAGCACTCTGAGCCTCCCTTCTCCTGAGCTGGGGGGTCCTGTGCAGCTCACGACCCCCTGGGAGTGTCCCGAGCAGCTGGGCTCTGCCGAGCGGCCAAGTCTGGGACGCGAAGGGCTCTCCGGCTCCTCTATAGATCAGCGATCAGAAATTACTATGAATAAAGATTTCCCTCTACAGGTGGTTAGAGCTTGCAACAGCCTCTCGTTTCCCCGCAGCACTTCAGTTAGGATTGTCTCTCATCCTTCACTTGCTGATTATTTCAAAGCCCCCTCCGGCCTCCAGCCCCACTCCCCCAACCCCACTATGGGGTCTCCAGCCCGTTCCCACTGGTAGTGGATCCTCTGTGCAAGAAGCAGCAGCTCCCTTCCACCCGCCCCAAGGGTCCTCACGCTGCTGCCTCTGACTCCTTCTGCGACGCAGACCCTCCTTTGCAGGGTGGGTACCCGAGGGAGCCGATGCCTTCCCGTCTCCCCAGCTCTCCCCAACCCCTCCACCCCAAAACGGGACCGAGGGCAAGTTGCAGCCGCTGCAGAAAGTCCGGGTGAGTGTTTGGGGTGGGGGGTCGGTCCTAAAGCCAGGGGGTCCCCATCTCAGCACCTCACAGGAACAGCGAACACGCAGGACACGCGACACGACAGCCCAAGGAACTCTTGTTGCAACGAGAGGATGGGGAAGGGTTTGGGGGGGGGTATGAGATGTTTTCTCCCGCCCCATGCACCCCAAAGGCAGGCAGAGCAGCACATCGGGAGAAGTCTGCCCCTGGCGAGGGCACCCGACAGCTGAGAGCGGCAAAACTTTGCGGAGCACCCCGAAGCAGAACCACCTGCACACACGCACGCGCACGCATGCACACGACAGAGAGGGACCTACCTTGCCAAATCTTCTCACTTTTGTGTGTGCAAAGAAACAAAACCCCCAAAGCAAAAAAAGCCCAAAAAAACCCCCCAAACCCCTAAAGAAAATCCTACAAAAATAAGAAAACCCTAAAAAAATTCCTAAAAGTCCTAAAAAAAAACCCTAAAGAAAACCCCAAAGAAAACCCTACAAACATCCTAGAAGAAAGTGCTAAAAAACCCTAAAAAAAGAAAACCCTAAAAAAATCCTAAAAGTAAGTCCTAAAAAAACCCCAAACCCTAAAAAAAGTCCTAAACCCTAAAAAAACCCCTAAAAAATCCTAAAGAAAACCCTAAAAAAAACCCTTTTAAAAAGTCCTTTAAAAAGTCCTAAAATACCCTACAGAAAAGTGCTAAAGAACCCTAAAAAAAGGTCCTGGAAACCCCTAAAAAAAGTCCTAAAAACCCTAAAAAAAGTCCTAAAAAAGGGCTTAAAAAATCCTTAAAAAAAGTCCTAAAGAAAAAGCCCTAAAAACCCCCCAAACCAAAGCCCAAACAAGAAAAGCAAAGGCAGGATTCCCTCCCCTCTGCAAGCGCTTCCCCCCGCCTTGAGCCGGATTTCTAGGGAATTTTGGGGGACGGGGTGGGAAGAGCCGAGGGTGGGGGGGTTTGTCTGAAGTGGAGCGTTTCGAGCTGTGGATGGCGAAGGGTTTCGCGTGGTGCGAGCCCGCGCTCTGCCAGCAGAGAGGCAACAACAACAAAAAAAGAGGCAACGAGGAAAAAAAAAAAAAAGAGAAGAGAGGAAAAAAAAAGAAGAGGAAAAAAAAGAGGGGGAAAAAACCAACAGTAAAAGAGGGGGGAAGAGGCAAAACAGAGGCAAAAGAAGAGGGGAAAAAGAGGGGGAAAAACAGGGGGGAAAGAGGGGGAAAAAGAGGAGAGAAAAAAGGCAGATAAAAGAGGCAAAAAAAAGGCGGCGAAGAAAAGGAGGCAGAAAAAAGAGGCAAAAAAAAAGAGGCGGAAAAAAGAAGAGGCAAAAAAAGAGGCAAAAACAGCGGGGGAAAAGAGGAGGCAAAAAAGAGGCAAAAAAAGAGGTAAAAAAATAGAGGCAAAAAGAGGAGAAAAAAAAAGGAGGTAAAAAATAGAGGCGAAAAAAGAGGCAAAAAAAAAGAA
>VXBP01006791.1:159491-226464 GCA_013400115.1 Rhinopomastus cyanomelas
TCGTCATCCCCACATCCACCTACCTCAATCCATCCCCCCCATCCTCCATGTCCATCCTCCAGACCCAACTCCATCCTCCAGCTCCATCCCCATCCTCCAACCCCCAGCCTCCATTCCCATTCCCAACCTCCATCCCCATCCCCTTCCTCATCCTCCATCCCCATCTCCAACTCCACCCTCCATCCGCATCCTCCATCCCCATCCCCATCCTCATCTCCACCCTCCATCCGCATCCTCCATCCCCATTCTCTTCCTCCATCCCCATCCCCATCCTCATCCTCCATCCCCATCTCCATCCCCATCCGCATCCTCCATCCCCCTCCTCATCCTCCATCCTCCATCCCCATCCTCATCCTCCATCCCCATCCTCATCCTCCATCGCCATCCTCATCCTCCATCCCCATCCTCATCCTCCATCTCCATCCAGACTGTGTGGAAAATACCATAAAAACAATTAAATCCTAAAAAGGGGTGGGGAGAGGGAAAGAAGAAGGAAAAAAATTGAGGAGGGGAGGAAGGACAGGAGGAGGGGGGGAGGAAAGAGGGGAAAAAAGAAGAGGGACTAAAATTGGCGGGGGGGAAGGCAAGGAGGATGAGGTGGGGGGAGAGAGACCAAATTAGATTGCAAACCCCAGCCTCTCTCTCTCCCTTTTTCACTCTCTCTCTCTCCCTCCTCTCTCTCCCCTCCCTTCCCTCTTCTGATCTAAAAATATCCCCCAGCTCGAGCTGACTGCGGTATCTTTTGTGTTGCATCTTTCTGTTTTTAGCCCTCGCCTGAGCCGTCGCAGGGTGGCCCGACAGCGGGCACCAGGCGACGCATCCCGACCCCCTTCTCCCCCCCGACCCCCAGTCAGTTCACCCCTGGCGTTGCGGGGCGCGCTGGGGTGGCTCTGCGAGGAGGGGCGAGGGCGGTGAGAGGGGTTATTTTAGGATACCGCTCACACTCCGCGAAGCCGCAGCTTCCACTCGCTCCCTCCGGGTTTCGCGTGTAAAGACACCCTTCCCCTCGCTCACCCCACCCTCGCTCACGTGGACCCGTGGGCACGCACATGGCACCCCCCATTCATGCGAGCGCGGAGCAGCGGGGCGGCGGTAACGCGCGGCGACGCCGCGTTCACAACCGCCAGCCCGGCCCCGCTAACGCGGCGGAGCTGCGCGGGGGGCACCGCAGCCCGGGGGAATTTCGTGAGGGACGGCGGGGGGGGATTGGGACCCGCAGCGACGCCCATGGGGGTCTTTCCTGTCGGCGCCCCAACTGCTCTGGCAGGGGGGTGGCACTGGATGATCTTTTGGATCCTAGGATTCTGTGACTGGATCTGGGGGATCCTGCTGCAGCAGGGGGATTGCACTGGGTGATCGTTCCAGATCCCTTCCAATCCTTAACGCCCCGGGACTCTGTGGAACCCCTGGACGAACTGATTTGCTTTCTCCCCTGTAAAATGGAATAGGGGAGGGGGCCAGGGAGAAAATAAACCACAGAACGATAGGGATTGGAAGGGACCTCGAAAGATCCCATCCCCCTGACACAGCAGGATCCCCTAGATCCAGTCATTAGGGATTGGAAGGGACTTCCAAAGACCATCCAGTCCAATCCCCCAAACACAGCAGGATCCCCCAGATCCAGTTGCCCAGCAACAGTCCAGGTGGGTTTGAAATGTCTCCAGAGAAGGAGACTCCACGACCCCCCTGGGCAGCCCCTGCCAGGGCTCTGTCACCCTCACTGGGAACAAGGTCCTTCTCACGCTGATGTGGAACCTCCTCTGCTCCAGCTCACACCCGCTGCCCCTTGTCCTGTCACTGGGTGCCCCTGAGCAGAGCCTGGCTCCATCCTCCTCACACCCACCCTTCACCCATTTACACTTCAGATGGAAGAGCTAAACCTTCAAACCAGCAGCAAAGGGCAGGGGAAGCATCGACGGCTTCCGAGCGCCGCAGCTGGTGCGAGCCCACGGCGAGAGAGCGCTGCGGCCGGGGCACTGGGCTGGATGACCTCGAGGTCCAATCCCTACCGCTCTGTGATGCTGCGACTCCCCCTGCCCCACGCCCCGCCCCACACAGAGCTGTGCCCCAGCACATCCGATCCCACGACCTTCCCAGCTCGGGACCGCGCTGGAGGTGCTGCATGGGAAGGGTTTGCAAGATGGGGCCAGAAACGGGGCCGTGGCCCCGCGAACACGCGCTCACGTGCTGAGCGTTCGGGCCGTGACTAATCTAAGTGGCAACCGGGGGATTACTCACGGCACCGACGACAGACTCCGGCACGTTTGCGGGACCAGGGCCTACGGGATTAGTCACTGCTGCAGTGGGGTGCTGCTGGGTGAACCGTGGGGAGCAAGAGGTCACGGGGGGAGCGGCTCTGCCTCAGAAGGGTGGCCCGTGTGTCCCTTTTCTTGGAGTCATGGCCCTGCACCTGATGGGGCTGCAGGGGGTTCCCCACCGATCGCATTGGTGAGCGCAGGGGCTGTGGGGACAAAAGCAAGGGGAGGGGTGAAAGCTGGGCTGTTGTCACGGGACATTAGGGATTGGAAGGGACCTCCAAAGACCACCCAGTGCAATCCCCCTGCCACTCCAGGATCCCCTAGATCCAGTCGCACAGGAACACAGCCAGGCAGGATTTAAATGTCTCCAGAGAAGGAGACTCCACAACCCCCTGGGCAGCCCCTGCCAGGGCTCTGCCACCCTCAATGGGAGGAAGGTCCTTCTCATGGGATTGTTCAGTCACACCCACCCACCCATCATCTGTCCATCCATCCATTCCTGCTCGGTCAGGTCTGCTCAGCACCCGGCAATGCCACCCTACAGCACAAGGGTCTGACTGGCCTTTGAACTCAACTCATGGAGCCACAGAATCATTTGGGTTGGAAAAGACCTTTGAGCTCCTCAAGTCCAACCCAGTACCACCAGGGCATCACTGAACCCTGTCCCTCACCTCAACAGTTTTGCATCCCCTCCAGGGACAGCCTGTCCTGGATCAGGCCTGGGGGGCAGAAATAGTTCCTCGGGGTCAACCTCACCCTCCCCAGGGGCAACCTGAAGCCACGGCAATCCCCTGAGGCCAGGGGAGCAAAGTGCACCGGGCAGCTGCCACGTGCTGAGGCCAGGAGGTTTCCAGGCAGCTCCCCAGTGAGGTCCCCGGGTGACGCCAGGTGACGGGGCGCTGCGCACGGCGCAGGTGACTTCTGCTCTGCGAGCAGAGCCTCTCGTGTTTCACGAGGGCACCTTCGGTGCAGACCCCACTATCTCCAGTTCAAGAACAACACTGGTCGCAAACAGCCCGAGGTTGTTTTAGAAACAGAAGTAGTCGGGGGAAAAGCATCAGTCCTGGCTCACTGAGGGGAGGCAGAAGATGCTTCACCACGACAGGATTAGGTTACCTGGAGGGAGGAAGGTGAAGGCAGACGAAGGAAAACAAGCACCTTGGTCACCCAGCCCAGTCAGTCCCTGATACTGGATCCATTAAGCACAGATGGTGCTGGAGGTTCCACATGTCAGTCCTGCCCCCTGTGCCTGGGGCAGTCACAGCCAGCAGTGCCACCCCTGCCCCTGCCTGCCCACTGGGACCTGAAATGACCCCCACCCCACGTGGGCTGGGAAGGAGAAGGGAAAGCTGAGGTGGACGCAGCAGAGAGCTGCAAACATGGAGAGGAAGAGGAGGGTGTCAGAATCACGACAGCTGGAAGAGACCTCTGAGATCATCCAGTCCAAGCATCACCCCAACCCCACTCTGCCCACTAAACCCTGCTCCCCAGGGCCACAGCTACTCTGTGTTTGAACCCCTCCAGGGATGGTGACTCCCACCCTCCCTGGGCACCCTGTTCCAACCCCTGAGCACTCTGTCAGGGGTGAGACTTCTCCTGATGTCCAATCTCACCCTACCCTGGCACCACCTGAGTCCATCCCCCTTGGTAGGGAGAAGAAGCCATGGAGGTACAAAGTGTGGGTGGAGCAGAGGGGATTTCAGGGAGCTGGAGCACCGTCAGGGGGTAGAGACAACCAGAAGGAACACGGTAGATGAAAGAAGTGATGAGGAACAGGGGAGCAGGTCCTCACACTCTTCACAACCAACAAAAGTACCTCAGGGGGCTTCCGTGGACTGTGCTCCAGGTCTCCTGCTCATCACACAAGTGCCCTTCGCCTTCATCTTCTCCACGTTTCAGGTGCTCCAGGCTGCTCCCCGGTCCATCCCCAGCTCCTCTCCAGGGCTCCATGCCAGTGCCTGCAAGCAGGAGGACACAGGATGAGGACTCCCAAAGGCAGGGTGGGAGCAAGGTGAGCATGGAAGCCCTGGAGCTAGGGAATGGGTCGCACACACCATCTGCAGTGCGGCCTCAGCGCTGGCGGCCGCCCTCACCCTCCGCAGCCGGGCTGGCAAGTCCCCCGCGGCACTGCTGGCCAAAGTCTAACGAGGGCCTGGCTCGGGCAGCAGGTCCCACACGGCAGACAGACGTGAGCTGGGCTGGGTCTGCGCTGGGTGCTGAGCCTACCCCTGCACAGCAGCCCCTCTCCTGGCTGTAGGGTCCCTTCTGCAAGGTGGCTGTGCCCACCTCACCCAACCAGCTGGAGGTGGGTGCAACGTGGACCACTGGGCTGGGGATGATTCAGAGACTGGTGGGGTTGGAAGTGACCTCTGGACATCATCTCCCCCCACAGAGCAGATCCCACAGGGACCCATTCAGGACGCTTTGGGATGTCTCTGGAGCAAAAGACCCCCTCAACCTCCCTGGGCAGCCTGTTCCAGGGCTCTGCCCCCCTCAGCAGGAAGAAGCTTTTCGTTGTGTTTCAGTGGAACCCCCTGTGCTCCAGCTTGAGCCCAGTCTGAGCCCAGACCCCTACGAGTAAAGCTGAGCCCCCTCTCCCAACACAGCCCTTGCACCATTGCACGGTATCAGCTGCTCAGGTGCTGCAGCCCTGCGAACACCGGAGCTTTCTAGAAGAGCTGGGAGCACCCACTCAGCAACCGACGTTCTGAGAGCTACCTCAGGGTGGAGGAGGCAGGTCTGAGGGCGGTGGGGTTGTGCTCGTCCCTGTAAGAGGGCAGGACACGAGGAGCCTGCAGGAGGAACCAGGTGGAGAGCGACTAGAGAAGGGGAGGGTGGGACAGGCACCCCTTGGCTGTTTAGAGACCACCAGGAACTGCTGCAGGAGGCTCAGAGCTGGAGGGAGAACAGGGTGATTGGCAGCCAGGCAGATGGGCTTAGGGCTACTGGAGGCCACAAGCAAATGGCTGGTCTAACCCCAGGGCAAAGGAAAAGGACTTTGGGGTCTTTTTCCCCCAGTGAGGAAGGACTGCCTGCACTGCTTGAACTTCAGAGGGAAGTTTCTGGTCAATACAAGATGCCCCGAGGGAGAGGACCACAGAATCAGAGGATCATGAAGATCAGAGGGGACCTCCAAGTACATCCAGTCCAACTGTCAATCCAACCCCATTCTGCCCACTAAACCCTGTTCCCCAGGACCACATCCACTGGCTGTTTGAGGGGTGGTGACTCCCCTCCTCCCTGGACAGCCTGTTCTGGGTCTATCTGGACTTCAACAGAACCGACCCACGAGCGGCTCAGGCACTACCAAAGCACCTGCAGCACCGCGAGAGGTGTCTGCCCTGCGTCCCACCTAGTCAAGAGCTCAGTCTGTTCCGCTCCATGGGGAAAAACCCACCTGCTTCCTCTCTTCCCTACCTATGAAGCCTCGGGGGCAGAGGGCCAGGCTACCCACACGACCACGGGGCTCTCTGCCTTTTGTGAGTGAGAAGAAGGGGCTCAAAGGCTGAACCGCTGGGGCTGGACAGTCGTGGCTGCACGTCTGCTCCTCCCCGGTGTGGCTGCTGGGGCTGCTGCTCGCTGGGCCGCTCGGGCTTGTCACCACCGACAGCACTGGGACCTCTCCTTGCTGCCTGCTTCTCCCTTCCCAGGACGCTTACCTGTACCTGCTCTTGGAAGGACCATCCAGACCAGCTCCTCTCTGCCCAGTTCCTTGCCCTTGGGTGCCACCTTCCCAGTCCAAAAGCTTTTCCTCGTGTGGAGGTGGAAGGTCCCGTGTTCCAGTTTGTGCCCACTGCCCCGTGTCCTGGCACTGGGCACCTCCAGAAGGGTCTGCTTCGAAAGGAACAGGCTGTGTGTAAACATCCTGCTGAGCCTTCAGCCTCACAAGCACGGGGTGTTTGCTACAAGACCTCACAAACCAACCCAGCTAAAGCATCCCCAGAGCCCGAACACCCTCCTGGCTTTGGTGCTGCTGCACCTTTAGAGGTCCCTTCCAACCCAGAGTGCTCTGCAGTTCTCTGATTGATTCTGTACATCTGGGATTCTCTGAGCTCTGTGATCCAATTCTTCTGCCATCCTGGGATCCTTCTAATCACTCTCTTCCCTATAAATCTCTTACCCCATGGTTCTAGGATTCAGTTGGTTCAGAGGTTCTGTGCTTCCAGGCTTCTACACTCCGGGATCCTTCTATCCCTCTGCTACTCTACAATAATCTCTCATCCCATGGTTCTAGACTTCCATTAGTCTGTCATTCTGGGGTCCTGGGATCCCTCTATCACTCCTTTTCTCTATAAATCTCTTACCCCATGGTTCTAGGATTCCATTAGTCTGTCATCTGGGGTTCTGTGCCTCTGGGATCCTTCTGTCAGTCTGTTCCTCTGTAAATCTCTTCTCCTGTGGTACTATGATTCAACTACCCCATCATCCTGGGCTTCTACACTCTGGGCTTCTGATCCTGGGATCCTTCTAGCACTCTCTTTCTCCATAATTCTCTTACCCCATGATTCTATGAGTCAATTATCCCGTCATCCCGGGGTTCTACGCCTGTGGGATTCTGCAGCTCTGGGATCCTTCTATCACGCTGCTACTCTACAAACCTCTTCCCTATGGTTCTGTGATTCAACTGGTCTGCCATCCTGGGCTTCTATGCTCCTGGGATCCTATGACTTTGGGATCCTCTGATCCTGGGATCCTTCTCTCACTCTCTTTCTCTATAAATCTCTTATCCTATGATTCAGTTATTCCACCACCCTGTGCTTCTATGCTCCTGGGATCCTCTGATCCTGGATCCCTCTCTCGCTCTCCTTCCCTATAAACCTCCTGCCCTCTGGTTCTAGGATTCAACGATTCCGTCATCCTGGGGCTCCACGCNCGCCCCATTCACGCGCTCGCGGCGGGACTTTGTCAATGGCGGCGCCGTTTTATGAATCGGAGGCTCCGCGGCCCCCTGGCGGCCCCCTGGCGGCCCCGCGCGGCTCCCGACCCCATCCCCGGCCCCTTCCAAAGGGGGCTCCGCGGGACTGGCGCGGGGGGCGCTGCACAACCCGGCGGCGGCAGCGGCGGCGGCGTCACCAAGGACAACGGGCGGCGGAGCAGCAGCGAAGGGGTTAAAGGGGATTGATGGCCAAGGGTTCGGCTGGGTGCGGAATGGGGTCTCCTCCGTGGGGACACCCCACGCAGCGGGTGGCTCCTGCCTCCCCTCTATGGACCAGGTGCTCGCTGGAGGGATCCCACCGAGCTGATGCTTCTCAGCCCCTCTTCTCCCTGCCCCTGACATGGGGGTCTCTGGGCCTTCTGCAGCAGCACCCTGACGTCGGGGAGCTGTGTTGGCAAAGAACCTCGTGACCCCCTCACACAGGGGGGCTCCTGAGAGCCCCCAGCAGCTGGGAAGTGCGAGAGCGGAGGAGAGGCGGTGAGACCCACAGCACAGACCCCACTCACAGAATCACAGAACATCAGGGACTGGAAGACCCTCCAGTCCAATCCCCCTGCCACAGCAGGACCACCTAGACCAAGTCCCACAGGAACATGGCCGCTCGTGGGCCTCGTGTACAGTTGGGGGGGTGTCACATCCCACAGCCCCAACCCACGGAAATTCCCAGTGAAACAGAAGCCCAAACAAACCTCCCGAAGGCAGCGACAGCCCTGCTGTTCCAGACTGTGGGACTGCTGTCCTCAGCTGTGGGATTAACCTCCCCAGTTGTGGGATTAAGGTCCCTGGGATTGTGGCCGGGGCTGAGGAACTGGGGAGCACTGGGGCTCCGGTCCCAGCGACTGCATCGCTCCTTCCCTGGGCGAGTCTGGGTGAAATGAGGAGCTTGTTCCTCTCCTCCTGGCGGCTCTGTGGCTGAATTATTGATGGCAGAAGGTGAAAAGCAATAAACAAGGAATCACCCCCATAGCCAGCGAGAGGGAAGAGCCGGCGTTAATGTCATTACGAAAGAGAGCAAGCCAGCACACACCAGCCCTGGCCCTGCAACCGCGGCCTTGTGGCCACCAGGCGGGACACCCAAGTCGCGGTGGTGACGCCTGGTTAGGCTCCAGCTAGACACCGGGCTCAGTCCAGTCTCTACTTACAGCTCTTTGGCCAGTGGCGGTGGGTGTCCGCAGTGACCTTCTGCCTTGTTGTGCAGCAGGTCCTTCACAGCCTCAGAGAGAGCCTGTGGTGGGGGGGGTTGACTTTGTGTGGCTGTCAGTCNGCCCCCCCTCTGCGGGCCCCCCCAAAGCCGGCGGGCTCCTGCCTCTCGCCCCCGCTACAATCTCTTCCCCCGCGGCTTCCCGCCTCTGAGCGCCGTCGCCCTCTGGCTCTAGGACCGCTCCGTCGAGACTTTAGGAGCCCAGCTCCCCTCTCCCCGCAGCCCCCCGCCATCCCCGCAGAGCTCCCCCCGAGCCCCGGCCCCGCCCCGGGGCCCCGNGCACCCTGACGTCGGGGAGCTGTGTTGGCAAAGAACCTCGTGACCCCCTCACACAGGGGGGCTCCTGAGAGCCCCCAGCAGCTGGGAAGTGCGAGAGCGGAGGAGAGGCGGTGAGACCCACAGCACAGACCCCACTCACAGAATCACAGAACATCAGGGACTGGAAGACCCTCCAGTCCAATCCCCCTGCCACAGCAGGACCACCTAGACCAAGTCCCACAGGAACATGGCCGCTCGTGGGCCTCGTGTACAGTTGGGGGGGTGTCACATCCCACAGCCCCAACCCACGGAAATTCCCAGTGAAACAGAAGCCCAAACAAACCTCCCGAAGGCAGCGACAGCCCTGCTGTTCCAGACTGTGGGACTGCTGTCCTCAGCTGTGGGATTAACCTCCCCAGTTGTGGGATTAAGGTCCCTGGGATTGTGGCCGGGGCTGAGGAACTGGGGAGCACTGGGGCTCCGGTCCCAGCGACTGCATCGCTCCTTCCCTGGGCGAGTCTGGGTGAAATGAGGAGCTTGTTCCTCTCCTCCTGGCGGCTCTGTGGCTGAATTATTGATGGCAGAAGGTGAAAAGCAATAAACAAGGAATCAACCCCATAGCCAGCGAGAGGGAAGAGCCGGCGTTAATGTCATTACGAAAGAGAGCAAGCCAGCACACACCAGCCCTGGCCCTGCAACCGCGGCCTTGTGGCCACCAGGCGGGACACCCAAGTCGCGGTGGTGACGCCTGGTTAGGCTCCAGCTAGACACCGGGCTCAGTCCAGTCTCTACTTACAGCTCTTTGGCCAGTGGCGGTGGGTGTCCGCAGTGACCTTCTGCCTTGTTGTGCAGCAGGTCCTTCACAGCCTCAGAGAGAGCCTGTGGTGGGGGGGGTTGACTTTGTGTGGCTGTCAGTCGGAAACACCCGGGTGGAATTTGGAACTGAGATGCCTCCCACCCTCCCCTCTCCCTCTGCGCGAAGCGACGCCGCTTCCCTCCCTTCAGCGAGCAGAGAGTCTCCGATAAAAGCTGCGGCAGCTGAACTGGGGATTGCTCTGTATTCCCCTTCACAGCTCTGGGCTCCAAATGTTCTCCTCGCAGAGAAAGCCCCTCCACACACACACACACGGGGACATCTGGAGCAGCCACTGAACTAGATCATCACTCAGCCCTCCTCGGGAATGCAGCAGCCAGCAGCCTGCTCAGATGCCTTTCCTGGGGCCGGCAACCAGCTTCCCTGGCTCCCCAAGAAGAGAAGAGGAGTTGGCACTTGGAGAACAAAAATGGTCCCCACTGCCTGTCTGCAGGAGGAGATGAGCAGCAGCTCAGCTCGTGGGTGTCCTCTCTGCTTTCCAAAGGCACCAGACACAAGTCGCTGCCCAGGAGAAGGCAGAGATGCTTTGGCCCTGCTGGGTGTGGAGCTCCCATGAGGGTTGTTCCTCCAGTTAACAGGGAGCTTCCACTGCTCCAGTAGAGCCCCCAAACACCTTTGGTGCCCCTTGTCCTCAGGGAGATCAGCTCTGCTAAATCACTTGTCTCATGGCCACTAAATTAATGAGGAAATGAACAGAGCTGCCTCTGCTGAGACAGGATTCTGCCCTGATGGTGCTGGTACCTCTCCCTGCCTCGGCTGCCAACAGAAATGGGGGGTAGGAGAAGGGTCTGGGGACTTACCCTCTTGCTCCCAGAGCAGCCTGCCCCGATGTGACCTGCAGCAGCAGAAGCTGGAGCGGGGGTCAAGGCTGACCCTGCAGGGCTCTGGAAGGTCCCACCAGCACTGGGGAGACGCCTCCTGCCCAGCACCACTCCCTGAGCACAAGGGGTGGAGAAAGGACCTGACCCCCTCTTTCGTTTTGGTTCAACCTTCGCAGGGGCAGAGCTGCCCCGAGGAGGGACTTTGCCCTGTCCCAGGGCTGGGGTGAAGCTCTGCAGATCCTCCGTGGCCGCAGCCTGCAGCAGGGGTTGGCAGGGAGCTGCGGGGCGATGGGCGGCGGAGCTCTCCAAAGCGACTGCTCCTGGAAACCGGGAGGAACCCAGGTGGGTCCCTCAGTCCGGACCCAGGGAGGCGATGGGACGCGAGCGCCGCATCAGCTGGGCAAAGGGACAGGAACCCCAGTCACCCCAGCACAGCGGCACCCACACCCTGGGCGCTACTGGGGATCGTTCCCCCGCTCCCTTTCCATCTCCTCGAGACGGTGAAGACAGGGCGGGCCAGGGCGGCTGGGGCTGGGGTGAGCAGGGGGGGCACCCCACCCCTCTGCCCTCGGGCTTTGTGACGGGGCTGCCTGGAGCTCGTTCACCCCCGGCGCGTCGGGCTGGATGTGCCCGTGGTTTAAATATAGATTCGAGCTCGCCAGGGGCTGGGGGGGAGGCAGGCAGCCGTCGCGGGGAGCGTGGGGCTGGTGGAACCCCGCGTCCCGGGCGCGGGTGGCCGTGTGCTGGCACCGGGGTCACGTGGCGCTGCCCCCGCAAGGTGCTGCCGCTGCTGCGTGGGAGTGGGGAGGCGTGAGGAGGAGGAGGAGGATGGCGGGTGCTGGCGAGGCCTCGCCCCACGGCCACCCAGGCTCTGGGCACCGGGAGCAGCAGGAGGCAGCGGGGGCTCGGCCGAGCCGCGTCGAGCCCCCCTTCCGCGAAGCCGCAGTTTGGGGTTTCACTGGGGTTCCTGCCTCTGCCTGTCTCTCTCTGCTGTTGCTGTGTGTCTCCTCCAGCCCTGGAGTTGTGTAGTAGCCCTGAATTAGCGCGTCACGTGTATGGCATGTGGAAATGAATCAGGGGCATGTGAGGAGGAGGAGGAGGAGGACGCCTGTGTCTGTGTTTGCATCCAAGGATCTCCTCTCGCTCGGTGTTTGCGTAGGTGTCTCGCTCCCCTTCTCCCCCCTCCCCTCGCCGCTGCCGCTCTCTCCCTGCTCATCCCTCCATCTGGCCAGCCCAGCTCTGCCTGCCAGCGCCAGCAGTTCCTCAGGCAGGGACTGCAGATCTTCCCCTGCACCCCATTAGGGAAGCAGGGTGGCCCTACACTCCAGGCAACGTGCTCGGGGGCGGCCCTACACATGTTCCCAAATGCGGGTTCCCCTCTTCCCCGCTCCCCCCCTTCCCCAGGATTTCTGCTCCTTAGTCAGCACCTCGAGCCCTGCAGAATGCACCAAGGACAGGCTGAGCGGTGCCAGCAGCCACAGCCCCACAGCCCAGCCCCACAGCCCAGCCCCACAGCCCGGGCTCCGCTCACCCCCCGATAGGCAGGACCCCAAGGGGATGGGCGGGTGGAGCCTGGAAGAGCTGAGGGGGCTGCAGAGGGGATGCCGAGACCCTCTTGGGGTGCAGCCACACAGGTTCCAGGGCTCTGCCCCTCTGCTGCAGGCCCAGCACCCCAAGACAGGTTTCGATGCACCCAGGACCTTGTGGCAATAGGCTGCACAAGCCCATAGTCCCCCCATCCCAACTCTCACTGGGCCAGTTGCCCCCTGCCCACGCGACAAACTCCAGTACAGAACTCAGCCTCTGCGCTGGGGGAGATGGGGTGTTTCTGCAGCCCCCAAACCCCCGTTCCAGGGGGCAGATCTCACACCAACCTGCTCCCGAATCCTCCCAGATGCCAGGCGAGGGTCACCACAAGCTGGTTCCATTCAGAACCCCCGTCCCAAACTGGGACCAGCTGCCTCCTACCTCGAACCTCTCCCCAAACCATCTTTGACGCTTCCACCTCCCATCCCCTGCTGAGCGCCCGACACATCTCCCCTCATCCACCACGTCTCAGCATCACTCCCCCAGTGCCTTCCAGGCTTTCCCTCTGCTGGGGTCCTGCCCCATCGCTCATCCCCTCACCCTGGCTGCCAGCCTGGGGTGTCCAGAGGCTATAAATAGCCCCCCACCGGCCTCATTGACACCACTTGGACAGGGGATGGAAAAGCAAACAAGGCAACTCCACGCAGGCTGCAGCCACCTTCCTCCTGCTAAACCACAGCAGCTTCACCCCGATCCCCCCACCAAGGGGCGCGGGCAGCGCAGGGCTTGGGGCGAGAGGGGCCCCAGACGCACCACCGAGCCCTCTGGGGGTGGCTGGGCACCCGCTGGTCCCCTCTTAGCCAGACAAGGGTGGGTTGCTGGGCACCCCCGAGGCGGAGCTTGTTCCCGGGGTGCAGCGCACGGGGCTGGGGGTGGAGGGAGGTGGGGAGCAGAGCTGGCCAGGAGCAACTGAGCATCGCCCCGGCAACACGAGGGGCGACGCGGAGGGGCCCGAGAGACAGCGGACGGGGCAGCAGCAGAGCAAACACCTCGAAGCCAAGCGGCGACCGCCCTGAAGTTGGCGGCTCTGCTGCTATTTTTACAGGCACAGGGGGGCTGTTTGCACTGGGGGATTATTCACAGCTCCCTGGTGCAGAGGCTCTGGCAGTGGGAGAAGAATTATTGTATCGGGAGGGGGGTGTTATGAGATTCTGGGGGTTTTGGGGGGCTGCAGCAGGAAGGTTGGGCTGCGGGCAGAGATGTTTCAGCTTACGGGAGGAGATGAGCAGCCCCATGAGGTCTTCACCACAGCTCCATGTGCCTGGTGTTGAGGGGCCTCCCAACATGGGAAGAGAAGAAAAATAACCTAATACAGGGAAAAGGGGGTAACCCCCCCAAAATCATTCCACTTACTTCATAGCTGGGTGAACTGGCTGGAGGCTCAGCCAAGCCTGTGGCATCGCTGGGGCGGCGGCTCCTGTCGCTGCACGATGCCCTTCGTGGCTGGATCTAGGCTGCATAGGATTGGACTGGATGGCCTTTGGAGGTCCCTTTCCATCCCTCATGGTTCTGTGACTCTGTGAAGGTGCTTCCTGGGGGGGTTAGCTCCTGGATGCTCCCTCTCAGCTCTTGCACAGGCAGGAAGGTCTGCAGAAGCAGGAGGTTTCTCACAGAGGGTCACGCACGCCAGCTGCTCCTCAGGGTTCCTCTTGCTTTTCGATCCTTAGGGTTGGGAGGGAGCTCCAACATCACCAAGTATCTGCAAGAGTAGAGGTGGAGAAGCTGTGGGGTGAGGTGGATCAGTGACCTGCAAGGGTGGATCAGTGACCTGCAGGGCTTCTGAGCTCTGAGTGGGGGAAAGGTGATGGAAGATGCTAAAAAGGTTTGGGAAGGTGGGGGAGATGCCAACCAGCAGCTTTCTTAGGCTGTACAGAGCTTTCCCCTCCCTCGACAGGTGCTCACCAAGGGCACTAAAGGGTGAGGGTGAAGAGGGTGGGGCCAGACTCTTCTCAGTGGTGCCCAGCAGCAGGAAAAGGGGCACTGGGCACTAACTGGAACCTGGGAAGTTCCATCAGAACAGGAGGAAAAGCTTCTTGACTTTGAGGGTGACAGAGCCCTGGCCCAGGCTTCCCAGAGAGGTCGTGGGGTCTCCTGCTCTGGAGAGACTCACACCTGTCCTGGGCAGCCTGCTCTGGGGGGACCTGGTGACCTCCAGAGGTCCCATCCAACCCTCACCAGTGCGGGATGTTGAGGCAAGCGGACCTGCAGAGCTGTGGCCAACATGGAGTCATCCAGGCTAGAAAAGACCTTCCAGATTAGAGTCCAACCATTAACCCAAGAGAGACCCGGGGAAGGGACCCGGGGAAGGGACCCTGATGCCCAGGGACCACCACCACTTCGTCGGACAACTCCTGGAACCACAACACTCCAAGGGGAGGGGAGGGGTGTGAAGGCAATGAGACCTCCAGACACAGAAGACTTGCTGAGCTGTGGGGTGGCTCTTCCCCAAGCACTGGGACTAAGGTTTCTGCTGGCCCTGATGAGAGGGAGCCTCTAGCCAACACCGCAGGCGGCTGTCGCGCTGCGATAGCCGCGTGGGGACAGTGGCACCAGCTGGAGGGGCTGCTCCTCCTTCGCTGCCTCTACAGAGGCCGGCTGGAGTGACTCATATGTCACTGGCCACAGCGCGGGAGCCGGTCGCCGTGGGTTTGCTCTCTGGGGGGCTGGGCCATCACTGTGGTTTATTTGTTTGCCTTGGGCTCCGATCCCCTTCCCTCCGCTCCCCTCCACTTGATCGCGGCGGCGGAACCTGGAGACCCGCGGGGCTGCGGCACCAGGGCTCCTGCTCTCCGGCTGCCACCCTCACAATTAGCAGACGGAGCCCGCGGAAGCGCTGCTGCGGGGAGAAGGGGCTTTTAGCTGAAGAGCCCCAGGAGGATCTGCAGAGCCTTGGGCTCAGCTCCAGCGGGAGGGCCACGGGTGAGGCAGGGCTTCGAGCCCGTTTCGGGATGCTGAAACCACAGCGCAAACCAGTCCTTGCTGGACTTTCTAGAGGTGGAAGCAGCTGGGGGGCTGAAGGGATTTGAGCCTCCCTCTGTAGAGGTCAAACCTCGCTGACGGCTTCTTGATCTTGGCTGGGAAGTCCTAATTGCTGGGCTGGTGCCGCTGGGCAAGTGGCTGTTGAGCAGCACAGCCCTGGTTCATGGGGTTTCAGCGGGGCTTTCCACGTCCCGAGTGCCAGCTGCTGCCTCCTCCCTCTGCTCTCCAGCATCTCATGCCCCAACACCCCAGACACTTTGCCTTGGCTTCTAGACAGCTCCTTGTCCAGGGCAAAGAGCTCCGCTCACAGCCAAGAGGAAGATTGAGTCTCCTTCTCTGGAGACATTGAAAACCCACCTGGCCATGTTCCTGTGCAATCTGGGGATCCTGCTGTGGTGGGGGGACTGGACTGGGTGATCTTTCAGGGTCCCTTCCAATCCTCAGTGTTCTGAGAGGCACAGGATGTCCCCCTTGGGCCCTTCCCCTGACCGCAGCACTGACTCGACGAGAGCACCAACACCTCAAACCCAGCAGCAGCATCAGCCAAACCCTCCTAGTGTCCTCTTGAAGTCGCTGCCATCGGTCCACCCCTGGCTGAGTGCCCACCCCTGGATGTGTTTAGAAGTCACTCAGATGTGGTGTTGGGGGATCTGATTCAGGGATGACCTTGTAGAGTAGGGCTGATGGTTGGACTCGCTGATCCCGGGGGTCTTTTCCAACCTGAATGACTCCAAGTCCTTCCCACCCGGCCCTCCCAAGGGAAACCCCCCTCCTGCTGTAGTAGGACTTACCTGTCACCGAGTGTCTCCCCTCCCACACAGGAGCTCAGGTGCTTCCGAGCCTCTTGCCCAGGTCCCTGTAGCTACTGGTTCTCACGGGATGAGGGCCCATGGCAGCACCTGCCCCGCACAGAGGCTGGCCAGGCACCCCAAGGTGTTTGCTTGTTGTTGAGGGACAGGGCTCGGGGCGACCTGGCAGCGCTGGACTTGACGATCTCAAAGGTCTCTTCCAACCCACGAGACTCTAGGATCCTGTGTCCAGCCCCACCTGAAAGTCAAACAAACGAGGGCTCAGGATTTGCTGACTGGGGTGAGGACAAGCCCGTCTGGGCAGCGCTGCGTCGTGGCCGTGGAAAAATTCCCCTGCACTGGTCCTGGCTCTAATTGCTGCAGCCACAGCTGCGACCTGCTCCGGGCTGGGCTGTGCCGGTGGGCTTGGAGCCGGGGAAACACCCCGAGGACTAGGAGCCTCAGGACAACCATCAGCCCTGCTCCCTGTGCTTGACCGTGGGGCAGACACGGTGACACAGCATCTGCAGCGAGTCCCTGTTCCGTGAGTCCTCCTCTGCAGAAACGAGGGAGAAGGCAGGTAGCCACCAGCCCGGATCTCCTAGCCCAGCTGTCTCTGAGAAGGCAGGTCACTCCACCCCAACCTGCTACCAAAGGTGCCAAGAAGATGGAGGATGCTGCAGTGGTCTGGTGCTGCAGCTGTGGGAGAAGGAGGAAACCAGTTTGAAGGTGAAAGTCAGACTGGAGACCCCCCCACCCGCTCCCTTCTGCTCCAGGAGGTGGCTCCGCACGGGCCCCCCTGGGCTGGGGCGTTTTGACACCAGCTCTCTCCTGGATGGGGTGGGGGGACCTGAGAGGGTCCAAAGCAGGAGCTGCAACAGGCTGTAGGAACCTCATCCCGGGGGTGAGGGTGGCAGGACACGAACTAGTGGGCAGTGACACGACCCGACCCCCCTGCTGGAAACAAAGATGGGGGGAGGACCCCCGAAGCCAAACACAAAGGAGAAGCTCCCGACCCCAGCTGCCGTCTGCTGCTCGGGGGACATTTCCGTGGATCCCTCACGCAGGCAGATCCAGGGCTGTGGGGTTTCGTCGGGGTTTTGCTGTGGGGCAGAGGAGCTGCAGGTGGGCCCCACGGCCGCACCTCCACAGGTGGGTCCCTGTCTGGCCGAGAGGAACCGGGCTCGTGGCAGCGAGACTGCTGCAAAGTAGGAGCCGGGAGGCTGGGCAGGAGAGAGTTAATCCCTATGGGGTGCTCATGTACGTCAGAGCAGGTTCCTGCCTGTGCAGAGCTCAGCTCGGATCGAGAGCTTTTGTTCCTTGTTGTTTTTCACGATTTCTTTGCATCTCGGAGTGGCCGGGGGTTGCTGTTTTCCTGGGCGCTTCTCGGGGGGGTTTTAAAACACGTTTTCCAGGAGCGTTTCTCCAGCTGGGAGGTGGTGGGGAAGGGCAGAGGGAGAACCCCCGCAGGGCCGCAGTGGATCCCAAGGTGTTCAAGGACAACCCGCAGCGGGACAGGTGCCACCGTGGCCACGGGTTGTGCCCTTGGGTGCTGCTGCCACAGCCTGGCAGGGACCCAACCCCAGCTCAGCCCCCGTCACCTCCCGGCCCTCTGCCCCTCGAGTCTCCGACCAGCGGGAGGGACTGGCGGCCAGCAGAAGGGGAGCCCACGCGTTCCCCTGGGCCGACCCCAGCCCCGAGCGTGACCCTTTTGATCCGAATGTGGATCATTTCGGGGGGAAGCGGTGGCTGTGCACGAATCCAGCCCCAAAGGTTTGGCACTGACGAAGCCCGAGGTGGCTTCTGCTCTGAATTCCAGACGTTTCAGGACGGCAGCAGCGCTGGGGAAGGATGTCTCTGCTCCTCCAGGGGCAGGGAAGGTGAGCAGGGAACTCCCTGCTCTAGCTCTGGGGAGCTGCTGCTGCTGCCCGGAGCTGGAGGAGGTGAGGGAGTGCCCCGCTGGGGGGGCTGGGGCGGGTCACCCCGAAAGAGGAGATCGTGAAATTCGTGAAGTGCCTGCAGCTCAGTCCAGCTGTGACTAAGGTTTGGACCAAAACAACCCCCCGCGGCAGGGCCCGCAGCGGCAGGCTGCGGTTTGCGGGGCTGGGAAACGTCTCCTGTGGTTTTGGGGGGAGAGTTCCCCTTGCAGAGTCCAAGGCGGGGGTGGGTGAACCCCAGAAATACAGATGCGTGGGGTGGGGATGAGCAGGGGGTCCCCACTGCCAGAGCCGGGGAGTTTCCAGCTCAAGGGTGCAACCTGCTGCTGTGGGACAGGCTGGGAGAGCTCCAGGTTGGGGGGATTCAGCTGGAGAAGAGGAGCTCCAGAGAGACCTCAGTGCGGCCTTTCGGGGCGTCAAGGGGCCGATAAGAGAGGTGGGGGCGACTTCTCAGCAGAAGCTGCTGTGACAGGAGCTGGGGTGATGGTTAAACTGAACGAGGGAGAGTCGGGCTGGGCAGAAGGAAGAGATGGTTGGTGCTGAGGGTGGTGAGAACCTGGCTCAGGGTGCCCGGAGAGGTGGTCGAAGTCCCATCCCAGGTCAGGTTGGCCCTTGGGGCTCTGAGCACCCTGCTCAGGGTGGGGATGTCCCCGCTCCCTGCAGGGAATTGGACTGGCTAGAGCCTTACCGGTCCTTTTCCACGCCAGCCAGCCCGCCCGTGCCAGGCTCGGGGCAGCCGCTGGCGGAGGGGTGGTGGTGGTGACAGGGAGCCTCGATGGGACGCGGCAGCGGGGGCTGCTCCGGGCCGGCCCCGCCCGGGTCCCCGTTGGCCGCGGCTCCAGGCCGGGCTCCGGCTGCCACCTGCAGGCTGCGAGGGGCCACGGCACCTCCCCGAGCCTGCCCGGGGACCCCCCAGCACCCAGAGGTGCCGCCTGCCCCCGCCCGCCCCGTCTGGAGCATCTGCGACACCATCCGCGTCACCCCCTGCCCGCGCTGAGCTGAGCCCCAGAACGGGGGGAACTGGGGAGCCAAACTGTGGTCGCAGTGGCCAACAGCCCACCGGCCAGCAATGAGAAGGGATGGGGAAGAGGGAAGGAGCCCTCGAGGGTCATCTCGGGGCTCAACCCCGGCTTGCGGGGGCGGTTGTGGGCAACCAGGAGGCTCTGGAGCTGCAGGTGTGTGGCCACAGAACTGGGCTGCTGGGGAGTCCCAGGGCCAAAGGCAGCTCAGAGAGCCAAACTGGGAGAAACTGGGGCCTGAGACAGTGGCAGAGGTGGGGGCAGCAGGGAGCACGAGCAGAGCCGATAACCCAGACCGAGCTGCGAGCTCCTTGCATCGCTCGAAATCCCCAGGGCAGATACTGGGGCAGCCAGTGGAATGGGAGAGGTGTCCTGGGATGTGCTAGGAAGGGACAGCTGTGCTGGGATGTACTGGGATGGGTCAATTCTTACCTGCTCGCAGGCAGTCGGACCATCCTTCCCAGTCCAAATGCATCTGGAGAGGAGACACCAGTAACGTTGTCCTGGGACACTTCTCGTCCTGAGTTCAGCCACCCGTTGGTTAACTGGGAGGACCGGGGATGAAGTGGTGGCTGGTTTGGGGTCACACAGGGCTCTTCTCCTGGCACAGAGAGGGGCAGGAGCACGGGAAGGGTGAGAGACAGGGTGGGCATCTCCCCGCAGGCCACGACCTGCTCCTCAACCCCTTCAGCTCCTGGGTGGGGGCTGCTGTGGGATGAAGCAGACAGCGAGGCTGGTGCTCAGCCCCCAGGTGCTTTTCTGTCTTCTTCCTCCCACTCCTCCCACCTTCCTCCAGCTGCTGGTGCTGCTCTTTCCTCCCACACAGCAGCTCTGAGAGGCTGGAGGAGCCGGTGAGGAGCAAGGGAAGGGCTCAGAGGCTGCAGCTGCCACTGCCTGGGCTCTGCAGAGCCCCAGCTCCCTCCAGCTCCGTCATGGGAGGGACAGGGGCGAGGGGTGCCCTGGCAGCCCTGGGGCCAAGGTTGGACTTGACGATCCCGAAGGTCTCTTCCGACCAAGGGGATTCTGTGGTCTCCTCCTCAGAGCCAGCAGAGTGGCCAGGGATGAAGTGGGGTGCAGAGGGCTGTGGGTGCCTGGGAGATGCTGCTGGTCACCAGAGGACAAAAGAAACCCCTCTGCTGTGAGGGAGGATCCTAGGAGGAGTGAAGTAAATGAAATGGACGAGAGTGACAGTCACTGGGGGCCCAGCCAGGATCTCTTTGCTGGATCCTCAGCAGTAGACAGTAAGGAAGGGCAGGGATGGGCATCGAGGGTTGCTGCTGGCACCTGGAAGGGAAGGAGTCGCAAAGGTGACTGGCCCAGGGTGCCCAGAGAAGTGGAAGAAGCCCCATCGCTGGCACCATCCCAGGTCAGGTTGGACCTGGGGGCTCTGAGCACCCTGCTCATGGTGGGGATGGAGCCTTGTTCCCTCTGCCAAACACCAGCTCTCTCAGCCACACTCCTCATTCCCCTCTCAAACTCCCCAGGGCCGTGCTGACAACAGGAAGCCCCACTCCTCTTTGTCACTGACTGGGAGGACTGGGCTTGTGCAGCCAGCTTGCAGTAGCCCAGAGTGCCGGGACGCGGTGGCCAGGCTGAACCCGGCGCAGCTGCTGCTCTCTCACCAAACAGGCACAACCCCCCCGCAGTTGATCAACAGCGAGGTGAGAAGAAAATGGAAGCCCTGCCCCTGCCTTCACAGAGCTACTGGGCAGGGTCTGCCCCGCTCCTGGCTGAAGCAGGTTGACACCACCGAAGGGGTTGTCCTGGCTCCTCCTCTGAAGGGTTTTCGCACCCCGGTTCTTGTTCCTCTCTTGGTGATGAAGAAGAGCTTTTCCTCCTCTTAAATCTCCCCCCATCGTTTGTTCCTCTGGTCTTGAAAATGGTTTAGGGCAACGTGGTTCCTCAGGAGCATTTGGGGTTCTACAAGCACCGGCCACCCCGTTGAGAAGCGGGGCCGCGGGGCTCTGCAGCTGGAGCAGCAGCAGCACCAAGAGCACCGTGGGACACTCAGAGTCCTGAGGCGCCTCCAGGATGCTTGAGGTGGAAGGAGAGCCCTGAACTCGGAAGGAGGAGGAGATCTCCCACTGCCCTGAGAGCCGAGGGAGGCTCTCGTTAAGCACCGTCGCTCCTTCAGAGGCCGCTGAGCTCCTCCTGGTCCTCACCTCATGCCGTTGTTTTGGGTTTGTTCCCACTGTTTGCGTTTGCTGGCACCGCAACTGTTGTTCTCACGGAGCCGTAAACAGCACCAGTTCCAGCTCCAGAGCTCCCCGTGCGCTCGAACGAGGCAGCAGCGAGCGGGAGGAGGAGGCGTTGGGCCAGGAGGAGCCCTGCGGACAGGGGTAGGGCCACGGACCGGTCCGGAGGCAGGAGGTTGGGTTCACCCAGGCGGCTTCGGAGGCAACAGCAGGGAGCAAAATCACTGGGATGCTGCACGGAGCTAAACCAGCAGCCTGGCTGCAGATGATGCAGGGTCTCCACGGGGGTGGACACGGAGATCCCAGTCTCCATCGCATCCTAATGGCTGTAGCTGGAGTGTGATGCTACAGGCTGCTGATTTGGGGGGATCGGGTCTTTTTCCTAGGGTGTCAGTGCAGCCCTGACCCTCTGTGGTCCGTAGAGAGAAGTGGAATCACAGAATCATCCCGGCTGGAAAGGACCTCCAGGATCTTCATCCCAGCAGCTCCCTAACCTCTAGACCGTGGCCTCAAGGGCTCGAGCGACTCAGTTTTCAAACCCCTCTAGGGATGGGGCCTCCACCACCACCCTGAGCAGCCTGTTCCAGTGCCTGACCATCACCCAGTTCTCCTCCCATAGATTTGCCCTCAGGACGTCAGGAGCCAGGCTGCTCAAACCCACTGTTCTCGGACCTGAGGAGAGTCTTCCCTTCACCCTCTCAGGGGTCAAACCCTGGTGCTGGCTCAGGTTTGCGTCTCGAGGTTCCTGACTGGGATCCAGGAAAACCAGCAACACGAAGGGCAGCTGCTGCTGCTTCCAAGAGCCCTTGGCTGCTCCCTCCTCCTGGCTGGTCCCACGCACCACGGCACCTCGACAGGCCTGAGCATCCCAGGCTGTGGAGCGCTTCGAGTCTATTTCGGATGGCTTCTTCTGGCTTTCAAGGCAGGAAAGGTCTATTTTCATTCCATCTTCTGTCAAAGCCAAGGATGACCATCTGTGCTCCACATTCTGCTGCCTCAGGTTCTTGTGGACCAGCCTTGTCACTTAAATCCCAGCATCTCCCATTGTGACGGGAGCAGCGTGTGGCAACCAGCTGATCCGACCAGGTCACGCACGAGGAGACACGTGGGAGGGTGGATCTCGTCCCTGCCTGTGGTAGGGGGGTTGGACCTGATGACTGTTAGAGGTCCCTTCCAACCCAACGCGTTCTGGGATCCCCTGCACCACGAGAAGCTCTTTCCCACTACACCTCAAGCCATGAGCTGGAAGACTGACAGTCAAGTGGCTCCCAAAGACTCATCAACCACCATGAGAGCACAGCAGATCCGCTGATGGAACTGGATAAGCCCAGCCTCTGCTCTAACTTCTCTTCATTCCCATGGAATGTCTGCTTCCACACTGCTTTTCCCTCCCGCAGTCACTGTCCCAGCTCATCATCCCAGAGGTGGTGCCCCAGGGACTATTGTCCTTCTTGGCATTTATATGGCCAACAGCACCCAGCCCTCAGGAAGCCTTGGGAAGAGCTGGTTTGGAGACAGCTCTTGGCTCTGCTGCTCACAAAAATGTCCCCTTTGCCCCTTTCTACCCAAGAGCAGCTCTCACCTTCCTCAGGCTTTTGAGGCCAAGTTGGATGCAAGTCTGGACAACTTGGGTCTAGTGGGAGGCTCTGGGCCCCTCAGTTCCAGGAGGACACAGAGCTGCTGGAGAGAGTCCAGCGCAGAGCCACAGGGATGATGGAGGGAGGGGAGCATCTCCCTGCTGAGGAAGGGCTGAGGGAGCTGGGGCTCTGGAGCTGGGAAAAAAGAGGAGCCTGAGGGGCGACCCCATGGATGTAGATCAGTACATGAAGGGTGGGTGTGAGGAGGATGGAGCCAGGCTCTGCTCAGGGGCACCCAGTGACAGGACAAGGGGCAGTGGGTGTGAGCTGGAGCAGAGGAGGTTCCACATCAGTGAGAGAAGGACCTTGTTCCCAGTGAGGGTGCCAGAGCCCTGGCAGGGGCTGCCCAGGGGGTTGTGGAGTCTCCTTCTCTGGAGATGTGTAAAACCTACCTGGCCATGTTCCTGTGCGACTGGATCTAGGGGATCCTGCTGTGGCAGAGGGATGGGACTAGATGATCTTTCAAGGTCCCTTCCAACCCCTGATGCTCTGGGATTCTGTGTCGCTGCCCATGGCAGGGGGTTGGAACGGTGATCTCTAGGTCATCTCCCTCAGTCGATCTCTGAGGCCCCTTCCAACCCAACCCACTGTGTGACAGACCTGCAGAAGAACAGAGGTGGAACCTGTCCTTTCCGCAACGGAGAGGCTGCAGCTCCCCAGCTGGAGGCTCTGCCACTGACACAAGACCAAGGAGAGGCTGCACTTTGTTCATCAACCATGGACTTTATTTCCACTATGTGCCCCTTGTTGATTCAACAGCCACGTCTGGAGAACCCTGTCCTCCGCCAGCCCCAGAGAACTCACTTGGAAACCTTCCACCTGCTGTCTGTGCTGATGACACGTTGGCACCACCTGCCCCCTGCTTCTCCTCGGCTCAGAGCACAAACCTGCCCCCTGCTCTGAAATGGTTAAACAGACAGTGAACACAGAGTTAGTAGATGGACCTTCCGGGGAGGCAGCAGGCTCTGAACACCCAGACAGACAGAAACCAACCCAGAAGGGTTTCGAGTTAATTCCTGGGGTGTTTTTGGCTAAGATTAAACCCCTCCTTGACTCCAGGGTCCTGCTGTGCCCCCCTCACCCCCAACAGCAATAAACACCCCTGGAACAGCTTCTGCTCCTTCCACACCCCGTCCTTCTCCCTCCACAGACTCGGGGAACGTGGGGCGGAGCGAACGAGACCGGACACGGAGCGAGTTTCAGCCTCGAGCTCCTGGGGCACGAAGCCGGGGAAGAGCTCGGATGCAGATGCCATCTGAGCCTTCAGGGGAAGATGACCGGTGCCCGGGTCCTGCTGCAGGTGCTTGTGGACTCATGGAAGGTTCTCGGTTGCGTATTTACAGGGATGTCTTCAACTGATGGTCTGTGTCTGCCAGCGATGCTCCTAGAGCGGAGAGAAAACCCAGAACAGAAGGAGCCCCCTTGATCCCGATGCCATCTCTTCTGGAGAAGTCACTGATTTATTTGGACGCCTCGATCTCTCTTCAGAGAGAGGGAGGAGAGGCTGCTCCCTACGGGGACCGGCGCTCCTTCTTCAGGAGGAGGTGACACTGGATGGTGCGGATTCGGTTCTTCGCCGGTGCAAACTCCGGCTGAAGCTTTAGCGTCGATTCGTACCACTTCATGGCCTTCTCAAACTCCTCCTGGGGGGAGGCAAAAGGCAGAGAGTCAGATTCTGATGGCCAGCAGCCGCCCTCTCTCTGCTCTTTCCTAGTTTTTTGGGGTGTTAAGACTCAGACACTGAGAAGAACCTTCCCTCGTGGACACGGAGCTGGGTTTTACTCCCCAGGCTGAGCTCAGCTCTTTAGGAGAGACCCCGTTCACAGAACCACAGAACATCAGGGGTTGGAAGGGACCTTGAAAGGTCACCCAGTCCCATCTCCCTGGCACAGCGGGATCCCCTAGATCCAGTAGCACAGGAACATGCCCAGGAGGGTTTGAAACATCTCCGGAGAAGCAGACTCCACAACCCCCCTGGGCAACCCCTGCCAGGGCTCTGGCACCATCACCATGAACAAGGTCCTTCTCACACTGATGTGGAACCTCCTCTGTTCCAGCTCACACCCACTGCCCCTTGTCCTGTCACTGGGTGCCCCTGAGCAGAGCCTGGCTCCATCCTCCTCACACCCACCCTTCACCTCACCGTGTCCTCCCCAGGATGACAAGAGCATCCTGCGTTCAGACGGCAGCCAACCCAAATCACCAACTGTTTCCTGCTGCATCAGCAGCGTTTGGCCACCAGCTCATGAAAACACCAGCCTTCGAGGGCTAACTGAGTAATTGAGCTCTGGCACTCAGCAAAGACTCCTGTGGGTTGATCCTGCCCCAAGCTCCTGCGACAAGCAGGCGCGGGCGGGCGCTGGCCCGCTCACTCACCATCGCCACGTAGACGTTTGCCAGGGTGAAGTGGTTGACCACGAAGTGCGGAGCTATCTCCACGGCCATGGTGGCTACGATGATGGCGTCGTTCCAGAGCCTGGCGTTGTGGAAGATGTTGGCGAGGCTGATGAGCGGCACGTCCTGCAGGAGAACAACGCGGCGACTCTTTACACTGAAACTTCTCTCAGGAGCAGCAAGAGAAGCAGAAGACATTGAGGGGCTGGAGCGGGGCCAGAGAAGGGCAACAAGGCTGGGGACAGGCTGGGGAACAGGCCCTGCGGAGAGCGGCTGAGGGAGCTGGGGCTATTGAGTCAGGGGAAGAGGAGGCTGAGAGGAGACCTCACTGCTCTCCACAACCACCTGCAGCCAGGCTGCTGCTGGGCTCTTCTCCCAAATTCCTAACGACAGGAGGAGGGGAAACGGCCTCAAGTTGCATCAGGGGAGGTTAAGATTGGATCTTAGGAAGAAGCTCTTTGCTGAGAGAGTGGCTGGGCACTGAATAGGCTGCCCAGGGAAGAGGTGGAGTCCCCATCCCTGAAGGGGTTTAAAAACTGAGTAGCTCGAGCCCTTGAGGCCCTGGTCTGGGGTTAGGGAGCTGTTGGGTTGAGGGCTGGGCTTGCTGATCCTGCAGGTCCTTTCCAGCCAGGATGATTCTGTGATTCCATGACCCCACCAGCCCAAGGGCTCTCGCTTGGTCACTGCCTGCTCTGCCATCTGGTGACTTGGAAAGGGATGAGTCGGAGCTCCTCTACAACACAAGAGTTTGGGCTTCAGCTAGAAACACACCCCAACCCACACACTTCTGACCCAAACTCTTCCTTTCGCTATCAGCTCCTCCCCTCAGGGAAGCACAGCCGGAGGGGACACTCCCCACACATCTCAGGGCCAGGCAACAGCCGATGAGGACTCCAAGTCCTACAGAACTGGGGGGACTTTGAGCCCACAGAGTCCAGAGGAGTGTCCAACCCAGTGACCGTCTTTCAAGCTGCCCCTTTCCTCTTCCTATGGGTTTTTTTTGCTAAACATGCAGAGGAATTCCTGAGGTTCCACCACAGCTGGCTCCCATCGAATGCCCTGCAGCCCCCTGACACACGAAGGGCTGCGGAAGCTCAGGTGTGGCAGAGAGCCCAGGCGGGCAGCGGGCAGCCGCGCACAGACCTTCATGTGGTGGGGTGCGTAGTGCAGTGCCTGTCGCAAGCAATCGATGGCCTTCTTCCCTTGGCCCTTCACCCGCCAGTACAGAGCTGCCATGCTGGAGAGGACCCAGGAAGTCTGATTCTGGCGAAACAAGAACACAAACCCAGCGGTGCAAACAGCTCTGGTGGGGGCCTTCCAGCCCTTCGCCCTCTGGCTGATCCGATGCCTCGAGTTCTGGCCTGAGAAGGGCAATGGGGCTGGGGAGCAGCTGAGGGAACTGGGAGGGTGGGGTTAAACTGGAGGAGAGGAGGCTGAGAGGAGACCTTCTCGCTCTCAGCAACACCCTGAAATTCAGGAGGCTGGAGCCAGGTTGGGGTCTGTCTCCTCAGGGCCTCAAGGAGGGTGAGGTTGGCCCTGCGGAACAATTTCTGCCCCACAAGGGCTCCCCAGGGCAGGGTGGGAGTCCCCATCCCTGGAGGGGTTGCAAAGCCCTGGAGCTGTGGGGTGAGGAACAGGGGTTAGCGAGGACCTGGCAGTGCCAGGGGGGCAGCTGGACTTAACCTCAAGGATCTTTTCCAACCCAAACGATTTAGCGATTCCCAGTTTGGTCCAAAACAGCATCAGACTGTCCCAACACAGCACAAAGCTAACGGCCAGGTTACCACGAGGAGCTCAGGGCAAAGCCCAGCCCCAGCCACAACATCGTGGCTACGGAAGGAAGAGCAGCTGAGCCGCTTCCAGCAGCAGCAGCAGCAGCAGCAGCTCCAGCAGCCCCCGTCACGTGCTGGAAGGGGAAGCACTGGCTGCGCAATTCTGCGGACTCAGACGCGCTAAATGAGTGTTTACGCTCACACAGGCAATTAGCTAAGTAGCCATCTTGATTGGTTTGATTAGCTCTTGTGAATGAGGGATGAGGCTGCGAGGCACCGGGCTCGCTCAGCGCAGCTGGACCCGCCCAGAGCTCTGCTGCCGGTCCCAGCGCTGAGGCCTTGGCCCAGCTGTAGGGTGGCCGAGGGGAAGCCAGCGCAGACCTGACCTGAGAAGCTGAGGGTGACAGAGAACTTTTTGCTGCTTTGAAATAGTTTGATGCCATTGTGGAGAGAAACTTGGAATCACTAAAGCATCTCAGTTCCAGAAGGACATGGAGCTGCTGGAGAGAGCCCAGCACAGAGGATGGTAAAGGAAGCAGAACATCTCCCTGCTGAGGAGAGGCTGAGGGAGCTGGGGAAAAGGAGCCTGAGGGGTGACCCTGTGGGTGTTGATCAGTATGTGAGGGGTGGGTGTGAGGAGGATGGAGCCAGGCTCTGCTCAGGGGCACCCAGTGACAGGACAAGGGGCAGTGGGTGTGAGCTGGAGCAGAGGAGGGTCCAGGTCAGTGTGAGAAGGACCTTGTTCCCAGTGAGGGTGCCAGAGCCCTGGCAGGGGCTGCCCAGGGGGGCTGTGGAGTCTCCTTCTCTGGAGACATTTCAAACCCTCCTGGCCATGTTCCTGTGTGATGGGATCTAGGGAACCCTGCTGTGGCAGAGGGACTGGACTGGACGATCCCTCAAGGTCCCTTCCAATCCTTGATGTTCTGTGATCTTTAAGGTCAAGTCCCCAGCACTGCCAGAGCCTGAAGGTCTTCTCCAACCCGAAGAGCCCAGTGAGGCTGTGACTCTCAACACCCAGCAAGGCTGCTGGAGACACTGGGAAATGTGACCAGCTTAGGTTTCAGTGGAGAGAGACAGCCGAGACGCAGCGCTGAGCGCGGGATGTGGCTCCGCAGAACCCCGGTGAGGGCATTAGGGATGCTGAGCAGACACAAATCCCTGCTCCAAGCACTAAGACATCCCTGCTCTGGGATTTCAGACAAGCGGTGCGGGACTGGACCGCCCGCCCTGTCACTCACAGCCGCGAGCCCAGGCTCCTCAGTCTCCTCATGCACACACGTACCTTCTCCAACGCTTTGGCTATTCGAGTGCCAACTTGCTCTAAGGACTGTGGGGAGTACTGGTCTTTGCCAAGGTTCTGTAGCACCTGTAGAGGAGGAAGGACAAGTTTGTAGGTGCTGAAATCTGCTAAGAGTCGGCTGCTTTTTAACCCAGCCTGTTCCAACCCAGACATCACTGGCTCTTCTCGTATGTGAAGGGTGGGTGTGAGGAGGATGGAGCCAGGCTCTGCTCAGGGGCACCCAGTGACAGGACAGGGGGCAGCGGGTGTCAGCTGGAGCAGAGGAGGTTCCACATCAGTGTGAGAAGGACCTTGTTCCTGCTGAGGGTGCCAGAGCCCTGGCAGGGGCTGCCCAGGGGGTTGTGGAGTCTCCTCCTCTGGAGATTTTTAAAACCCTCCTGGACATAATCCTGTGTGACTGGGTCTAGGGGATCCTGCTGCGGATTAGACTGGCTGATCTCTTGAGGTCCTTTCCAATCCCTAATTCTCTGTGGTTCTGAGTCAACACTGTCATCACAGTGTTAAACTCCACGGGATGCTGAGCACGGGAGCCACCTGTGCCTGCTCAGTTGGGTTTTTCCTTCCCTAATTCACCCATCAATTTGACCCGATGATCTTTCGAGGTCCCTTCTAGTCCCTCCTGTTCTGTGATCAAGACTGCAAACACAAAGACTCCAGGAGTGGTTCAGATTCCCCTCAGGCCAGATGGCAGGGAAGGCAGTGGGGCTTTTAAGTTACTCTTGAAGTTTTATCCAGGGATTATTCACCTGCAGAAGGAGACTGCTGGAGACAGGAGCCTGAGCCAGCCACCCCTGGGATGTGCCCCTGCGTGGCAGCCTTCAGGCCCAGCCTACCTCCTTCAGCTGACTCTCCCCAGTGTAGTGCAAGCTGGCGCGACTGGAGACGCCCTGCAGGTGGTCCAAGGTGTGCATGCTGGCGGGGAGGCCGGGGTTGCAGAGGGGCTCCACGGCTGGTTCTTGCAGCTGCGTGGCAAAATCAATGTGCTCTGTAATGCTACAACGGTCAGAGAAAGGCTGCATCAGTCAGGGGGAGGGAGCAGAAGAGGTCACAGAGCTCTCCAGGCGGTGCTGACCGCCCAGAATGTGGTGGAAGCTCATCTGGAGCAAGAGAAGCTGGACCTTCTCTTGGGAAGACTCCCGAGAGGTCTGCACTTGTGCTGATCTGTGTGCAGCTCAAACACCACACGAGGCAGCTGCAGCTCACACACACCAAGGACCACGCTGGAGCTCACGGGCAGGGAGGGCACTTACTCAATGTTCTTCGCAGAGACTGCCAGCCAGGTGCTGGCCACAGTGGTCAGCTCGACCCGGCGGAGCTTCAGGCACTCGTCGGGGCTTGGCCAGCCCAGGCTGCGGTAGTCCCGTCTTTTCCCTTGAGAAAGGAGAAGAGAAACGGAATAAAAATAGGTAGAAGAAACTGCCTGGGAGCAGAAGGATGCTTCTGCTTCAGCACAATGAGCAGCAGAGGCTCCGCGGCAGCAGGTAGGTCCCTCACTGCAGAAAGCCAGAGGGAAGGGCTTCAGGCTTCAGCAAGGATGGTTTAGGCTAGACATCAGCAAGGAATTCTTCAGGGAGACAGTGGTGGGAATCACAGAGCATGAGGGATGGGAAGGGACCCCCAAAGACCATCCAGTCCCATTACCCTACCACAGCAGGATCCCCNGCTTTTGATCCACCCCAGGTTGCCATTCGCTTTCTTGGCCACAAGGGCCCATTGCTGGCTCCTGACCACCCTGCTGGCCACCAGGACCCCCAGGTCCCTTTCTCCTCCACTGCTCTCCAACAGGTCAGGCACTGGAATGGGCTGCCCAGGGTGGGGGTTGAGTCCCCATCCCTGGAGGCGTTCAGAAGTCACTGGGGGGACCTGGTTTAGGGGTGACCTTGTAGAGTAGGGTTGATGGTTGGACTCACTGATCCCAAGGGCCTTTCCCAAGCTGCGTGATTCCATCGGTTCAGCAATGCAGCCCCATTTCTGAACCCAAACAGAGCAACCTTGTGGGAATCCAAAGCCAGGACTGGGTCCTACTCGAAGCCCACGAGGAGGTGGAGTTTCAAAAGCTGCTTGATGACAAGATGCCACCAGCTGCAGGTCAAGAACAATCCCAGCTCTCGTGTACAGGTACTGCCTCCACTTAAGTGTCCTTAAGGAAAGTTCACCACTGAGTCATCCTTTATGTTCCACAGCTACAGCAAAAAACTAACAGAAGCTGATTGCTCCATTTTCTGAAGATCCCAGCTGAGAAACGCTGCCGGTTCTCTCCGAGAGAACAGCGCTCAGGACAGGCGGCGGCTCGCAGCGCGTCCGTGCGCCCCGCACAGCGCTCGGCTGCTGCACCCCAAGGCCTCCCATCCGCAGGGGACTTCACCGAGTCGCTCACGATGACACGAGGAACTTGATGTGAATAAACAGATGGCTGGGAGAAGCACCCTGACCTTCACGCTGGAGCCAAGAGCTACTGAGACCTTGTCCTCACCCTTGGCGGATGCTGGACCAAGTCCTCGGAACCCAGTCTGTCTTCACTGTGATGATTTAGTTTGTGTGAGGAGGGTGGCAGCAGACCTGCCTCGTGTGGTGGGAGGTAACTACCTTAGAACCCAGGGGAGGCCTCTCCTCCAGTACTGGGCCCCTCACTGCAAGAAAGAGATGGAGGGGTTGTTGGAGCGGGTCCAGAGGAGCAACAAGGCTGGGGAAGGGGCTGCAGGGAAAGGCTGATGGGGAGAGGCTGAGGGAGCTGGGGGTGTTTAGCCTGGAGGAGACTCAGGGGGGACCTTCTCCCTCTCTCCAACTGCCTGTTGTAGTCAAGTGGGGGTCAGGCTCTTCTCCCAGGCAACCAGTGCCAGGACTAGAGGGCAGGTCCTGAAGCTGCCAAGGAGGGTTAGGTTGGATGTCAGGAAGCCCTTCCTGATGGAAAGGGTGACCAGAGCCTGGACTGGACTGCCCAGGGCAGTGGTGGAGTCCCCATCCCTGGAGGTGCTGAAGGAGAGCCTGGCTGTGGCCCTTAGTGCCCTGCTCTGGCTGCTGGGGTGATGCCAGGTCCTGGGCTGGGCTGGCTGAGCTCAGAGGGCTTCTCCAGCCTCGGTCGCGCTGTGGTTCTGTGATGAAGCCACAGAAGTAGCTCCAGACGCAGCGCCGGGAGGTCAGGTGTGGGCTCCCTCCCTGCTGCTGACATATTTAATTCAGCAACTCACATTCATGGGCTGCTAAAAAAAGGAGCTTGTTAAAGATTTAATGTAAGAGGCTTGAAAACATGAAACTGCTTTCTAGGTCATCAAAGTGTCCAGGGCTGAGACGGTTGGAGAACCCACCGTTACTCACCGATGGGCCCTCAGACACAAACATTGCACCTCTGTTGGCACCAGGTTAAGGCCAGGATCCAGTAGGGGGGGAGTCAATTACTTTGGTTCTTTTCTTTGACAACATTAGGTCCCAGCAGCCCTAAACTTCACCCCAAGCTGATGACTGAACTCACCAGTTGAACCAGTTTGTGCCCTAGAAGACTACACTCCAGTTCCTGAACCAGCAAAACCTCTACCTCTTTTAAACTCATCCAGGGATGAGTCAACCTCCACCCTGGGCATCCAAGTCCAGTGCCTGACCACTCTTGCCACGAAGAATTTCCTCCTGATGGCCAGTCTAGCCCTCCCCTGTTGAAGCCTGAAACTCTTCCCTCTGCTTCGGTTGCTAATGACCTGTGAGCAGAGCCCAGCACCAGCATCTCTGCAGGGTCCTTTCAGAGAGCTGAGGAGAGCGATGAGGTCTCCCCTCAGCCTCCTCTTCCTCCACCTCAACAGCCCCAGCTCTCCATGTCTCCCCATCAGACTGACTCTCCAGGCCTGCTCATGGAGAGGGCACCCTTCCCTGGGCAGTCTTTGGGCCTCGGATTCGCGGCACCAAGAGCCACGAGCTGTGACTGGCTGACTCCAAAAGCGGCCAGTTACCTGCTGGTCCCGGAGAAGGTATCTTTGGTCCGCTGATCTCCAGGGCTGTTTGGTAAAGGTTCTCGGTTTCTCCACTGGTCCCTTCTTCCCCGACTCTGGCAGGTGGCTCCTGCAGATCTGAGCTCTCGGCTTTGGGCTTCTTTAAACGTTTGACCTGAAAAGTGATCTGTGAGAAGGACAGTGTAAGCCAGGCTCGCAGTGAGAGACACCCCACAGTGATTGGCTTCAGACCACAGCCTCTCCTAGCCCACAGACCCAAAGACGTTACAGGGGAGACCTTGCCCTCCGTTCTCCTGGCCCCCCTCAGCCCACTCTCCACCTCTGCTCCGTCTGGCTGCATCCCACCACGCAAATCAAGTGCAGCTTCAGTCTCCAGTGTGAGAGAAAACCAGGTGACCGTTGGGGAACTGAAAGGCACTTCTCGTCACACACTCTGCTTGTGAGATGTGACGTCAGGTCTTTCACAGAATCCCAGAAGATCAGGGGTTGGAAGGGACCTCGGAAGCTCAGCCAGTCCAAGCCCCCAGCCACAGCAGGATCCCCTAGATCCAGTCACACAGGAACATGGCCAGGCGGGTTTGAAATGTCTCTGGAGAAGGAGACTCCACAATCCCCCTGAGCGGAGCCTGGCTCCCTCCTCCTGACACCCACCCTCTCCATATCGATCAACATTAAAGAGGTCATCCCTCAGTCTCCGTTTCTCCCAGCTCAAAAGCCCCAGCTCCCTCAGCCTTTCCTCAGCAGGGAGATGCTCCACTGATTTCATACCAACAACAACTCCTAGTTAGAAACTGTTGTCCTTTGCTGCTGTGAGCAAGAAGCATGAAGGCTCCCAGCACCATTCAACACCATCACTTAGGCTGGAAAAGCCCTTCAAGCTCATCGAGTCCAAACGTTGCCTCAGCACTGCCCTGTCCCCACTAACCCCTGTCCCCTCACACCGTCCTCCTCCCACAACAGGCATAAGCAAACCCACCCAGACTTACCCACTCGGCCTCGTCGTCGTCACCGCAGTCCCCAAAGCAGGAGCTCGCCAGCCCGTCCTGAGAGCCCTTCTTTAGGACACGGATTCCCTGCAGGTCCATGCGGCGGCCTTTGACCTCCAGTGCCCCTTCGAAAGCCTCCTGAGGCCAAGAGTTTTCAAACTCATCCACCAGTGCCAGCATCTCTTCAGACATCTGCTCGTCCTCCAGCCCCTCCAGCCCCTCCGAGCCGTTGCTCTCCGCAGCCACTGCGTCTAGGAGACGACACCGGGCAAACATCAAGGACCTCCTCCTGCTGCTCCCAAAAACACTACAGAGAGGATCCTTCCCCTCTGACAAGCCAAGTGCTCACTGCACCTGCACAGGGGGCTGAGGAACAGGCACCTCCCACTGCAAAGCAGCACCAAGCTGCTTCCCCAGTCAGCACCTCCAGACCACCTCCTTGAGCCTCCTTTTCACACCAGAACTCTCCTGGTGGAGGGACTAACCAGGCAGCTCAGCCGTGCCCTCGTTTCCTCATGCTATGAGGAACAGTGACCAGAATGAGGCTGGTTTCAAGGGCTGCCCCTTGCAGAGGTGGGGGGAATGTAGCTTCCTGGGGGGAAGGCAGCTCTTTGGAACGTTCTAGAAAACCATCTGTTGTGAGCAGTGAGCCCGCAGG
The DNA here is from genome assembly GCA_013400115.1 of Rhinopomastus cyanomelas. Taxonomy (NCBI): domain Eukaryota; kingdom Metazoa; phylum Chordata; class Aves; order Bucerotiformes; family Rhinopomastidae; genus Rhinopomastus; species Rhinopomastus cyanomelas. The sequence goes on from VXBP01006791.1 coordinate 193,030, forward strand.
GCTGACTTACTTTCCAGCTTCATGAAGGAGGGATCCCTTGCTGAGCTCTGGGCAAAGACTTCTGGATCTCCTGTGCCCCCCTCAGCATGTCCCTCTGGCACTGCCGCCCGCGACTCGTGGTGCTCGCCGAAGTACTTCTCCTTGTCGTGGTTCCCGGCTGGATTCTTCTCATGGCAGTGGCCTGGAAGAGGGAAGTTTATTGTTGGACCGTGTCAGGCTGCTCCTCCCAACCGCCAGCTGCACTGGGGGAGCACAAACTGTACCACAGCTGGGGTCCTGGATCCAGCTCTGAGCCCGTCAGCTCCAGGAGGACACAGAGCTGCTGGAGAGAGCCCAGGGCAGAGCTACAGGGATGATGGAGGGAGGGGAGCATCTCCCTGCTGAGGACAGGCTGAGGGAGCTGGGGCTCTGGAGCTGGGAAAAAGGAGCCTGAGGGGTGACCCCGTGGATGTTGATCAACATGTGAAGGGTGGGTGTGAGGAGGATGGAGCCAGGCTCTGCTCAGGGACACCCAGTGACAGGACAAGGGGCAGTGGGTGTGAGCTGGAGCAGAGGAGGTTCCACAACAATCTGAGAAGAAACCTCCATCCCAGTGAGGGTGCCAGAGCCCTGGAAGGGGCTGCCCACGGGCATTGTGGAGTCTCCTTCTCTGGAGATGTTTCAAACCCTCCTGGCTGTGTTCCTGTGCAACTGGATCTGGGGGGTCCTGCTATGGCAGGGGGACTGGACTGGATGGTCTTTCAAGGTCCCTTCCAACCCCTGATGCTCCGTAATAGTTGTGCAAGGCATCACACACCTCACTCCGTGATTAAAAAGCTGATCTGCCTCTTGATGACCTTTCGAGGTCCCTTCTAACCCCTAATGATTGTCTCTGACAAGGCAGGACAGTCACCTGAAGGGTTCAGGAACCAACCTGCAGGCTGCTGCCAGCGGCACCTTTGGAGGAGCAACTGAGCAGGATTTGCTGGGGTGGGAGAGTGTCTGTGTCAGCAGAACCAACAGGGGAATTACGTTCAGAAGCCCTCTGAGACAAGTGTTCCTTGCCCTACCCCTTGTGTCGGGTAGGAAATAAGTCAAACAATGTCGTTTTAGGAGCAAACACATCAAACAGAGGCAGCTGATGCCACAAACTCTTCTAACACCTGCCGCGCACCGCCACGCCGCCCCCCAGACGCTGCCCGGGCTCTGCTCCCCTCCCCAGGCTGCCGTTCAGACTCGCCTTCACACAAGAGCTGCACAACCCCTTCAATGCAAGCAGACCCCCCCGTGTCATTAGTGGGAGACAGCGCGGCACAGAGCCCCGGGGCTGGACCGTCCCCGTCCCCGGCGTTGCGGCCGCCTGATTCCCATGCGAGTCAGGTGCTGCTCGGTACCGTGGCGCCCGCCGTCCCCGCGCTGAAGGTCAGCTCATCCTCGGCAGGGAGGGGGAACACCAGGCAGAGGGGCTGCAGCCCAGCTGCTCTTGATGGCAACAGAAACACCACCAGAAGAAAAGCTGCAGAGAGCAAGCTGGGGGGAAGAAGCAGCCCAACGCGGCGGCACTTAAAATGCGACTTAAGCCCAGCTGCCAAGACTAATTCGCAAACACAGGCGGCTAAAAACAGACCGGGAGGAGAGCAGCGGCTTTCTGGGGATCTGAGAGCTGCTATTTATAGAAACCTGAGTGCCCTAATTTTTTCACATTGCTGCTTCCAGAGGTCTGACGTCGCAGGAGGGAAAAAAACACCCCTCAACGACGCCGGCTGGAAAACCAGTGGAAGCTGAAGGTCTCTGACGAGCTCCATCCTTGCGCTTCCACAAGAAGGATCCCTTCTCCTGCTCATTTATTCTCTCTTCTTACTGCTGTTCTCACTGACCCTGCAGGGCTGAGAAAGCTCAGAGCACTGGAACAGGCTCCCCAGGGGGGTTGGGGAGTCTCCTTCTCTGGGGACTTTCAAGGCCTGTTCCCAGTAGAGAGACACCTTCACCACTGCACCAGTCCCTGAAGAAGAGACACGCGAGTTCTCTTCGTGACACATAAAGGAGGGATGAATAAAATATGGGGGGGGGGGAATTAAAGAGGAGAAGCCTGTTCAAATTAGAGCAACGTAAACCAGACTCCTTGAAGAGTTCAGCAGGCTCCTTCCTAACTGATCATCAAGTCCAACCATCCCCAACACCTCTTCTTCCACAGTTAAGAACAGGGAGAGGGAAATCTGAGGTGGGCTACCTAAAACCTTCGCTTTCCTCCCCCAAAAATAGGAGCTGGGTTTTTTTCATGACGCAGATCTTGCTCCGCGGTGCCCGAGAATAGGGGCCCAAACATAGAAGCATCTAAACATCTAAATTTAAACTCTCTGAGATCCTGTGAGAGGATCAAAGAGACTAGGAAGCTTCTCTTTTAGGGGTCCTACGTGAGGAGCAGGGAGGTAGGTCTGAACTTCAGCCCGTGCCTCCAGCACAGCCTGGCTTCATTCTGGGGGGAAAACCCCGAGAGGAACAAGCCCAGCTAAGTCCTGAAGGCAGGGGCTTGTCCTCGGTGCCTTCTCCGTGCCAGTTCTGTGCTGTCAGGTAGGGAAACAGTGGCTCACGAATTCCTTTGCGACGAACAGTCACCCAGGGCACATCAGAGCACAGGGAGGCTGTGAACACCGAGTGACTAACTGCCGCTCCCCGCACACGGCCACCTCCTGAAGGCTCCTTCTGATCACGCCGTGGAAACTCTCAGCTGAAGGGTGGCATCGTCAGCAAAGGCCACGGCCGCCTGCGTGCCTTCTGCTCTGTGGTCCTAGCTCCCCTCCACCACAGGCCACAAACCTCTCCTGATGTCCAGCAGGTCCTACCCTGCCTACAAGCTCAAGGGTAAAAGGGACTGGAAGTCCTGGAGTAACCCAGCTCAGAAGAAAAGCCATCGTGCAGTGGAAGCCACAGAATCGTGGAGGCTGGAAGAGACCTCCAAGACCATCAAGTCCAACCCTACACTAGCACGGCCGCTAAGCCCTGTTTCCAAGTGTCACATCAGTCAGGGAAATAGGTCTGATCCCCTGTACTCATGGTCCTCTGTGTCTCCTCACAATCCTAGTGCAGGATTCGACAGGAAGATACTCTCCTTGCGCTGCCAGCCCAGGACAAAGCCATGAGGAATCACTGCAGAAGGATCAGGAGTGTTTGGAAGAACATCTCTTGACCCCAGAACTGCCGCACTCATGGAGCATCAGCCCATCCTCCTCTGAAGAATCAGCCACTAGAAGCCAGGACAGGGAAGATGTGAGGCTGCTCAGAGCACCACACAGACTTGCTTGAACCTGGCAGCCAGACTTAAAAGGAGACACCAGCTCCATGGAGCAGACAGCTGAGGGGCAGCTGAGTGCCTGGTGCTCCATGGCTCAGCTGGCAGCTTTGAGACAGCCTCCTCACAGAATCACTCAGGTTGGAAAAGACCCCTGGGATCATCAAGTCCAACCATCAACCCCACTCTACAAGGTCACCCCTAAACCATATCCCCCAGCACCACATCTGAGCAGCTTTTAAACCCATCCAGGGATGGGGACTCAACCCCCACCCCGGGCAGCCCATCCCAGTCCCTGACCACTCTCTCCAGGAAGAATCTCTTCCTGATGGCCAGTCTGACCCTCCCCTGGTGGAGCTGGAAGCCCTTCCCTCTGCTTCTGTCACTAAAGACCTGTGAGAGAGACCAGCACCAGCATCTCTGCGGGGTCCTTTCAGATAGTTGTAGAGAGCAATGAGGTCTCCCCTCAGCCCCCTCTTCCTCCAGCTCAATAGCTCCATCTCTCTCCATCTCTCCTCCTCAGACGGATTCTCCAGGCCCTCCACAGTGGTCCTCTGACCACTTTGCAAGTTCTGAGATTTAAGTCAAGCACCTACAACCTCGGATGTCCCGACAAGTCATCAGTGACACGACACCACAGAGTCACAGAAAAGCACCAAAACCAACTGCAGATAAATGTTAATAAATGATAAAACATGTTAAATGATAACGTTTGATAACTGGGGGGGATCTGGTCTGGAAAAACCTTCTCCCTTCCACTCCAGCCCCTGACAATCCTCCTCCAGGAGCAGGCAGCTACGCTGGAGTAACGGAAGGATGCAGACGCTGTATCCTGAGGAATCATTTGCACTATAAAGGCTGATAAAAGTGGGAAATGTCACATTATATTTAGTTCAGCACTGTCCTGCTTTTCCTTCAAGCACTGACAGCACTGCATCAGAGAACTCTGGCTGAACCTGCCCCTGTTTCTACATTCCCCTCCAGAAGCTACCACCGGTTCTCAGTCCCGCAGTGTCGGCCGGGACTCGTCCCCCTCCTCTGTGAGGCTGCAGCCTCCTGATGCTGGACAGAGGCAGAAAGAACCCAGAACACTCAATGCTGCAGGTGCCGCGACGCGAAGTTGGACTGGTGGCTGCTGGAGAAGCAGTCAGGCACGTGGGACGTGTTCTGACACCCCCAGGGCTACCTGTCTCCAGCAGGACACAAAGAGCCCTCCCTCTCCAGATCTGCACTCAGGAAGGTCTTCTCGTTCCACACGAGCACAACTCAACCTCCTCTTGCGCGGTTAGTGCTGCAGAGCCCGAATACGGTGACCCAGATCTCACTCGTGTGGCACCAACGGGTCTCCCAGACGACTGACACTGTAGGACATGAGATACCACAGCTGGAGGACGAGGGAACAAACGTTGTTTAGGATATTGGCAGCCCCTTGCTGGGACTATTGCAGAAACACAGAACATTAGGGATTGGAAGGGACCTTGAAAGATCAGCCAGCTCAAGCCCCCTGCCACAGCAGGATCCCCTAGATCCAGTTGCACAGGAACATGGCCAGGAGGGTTTGAAATGGCTCCAGAGAAGGAGACTCCACAGCCCCCCTGGGCAGCCCCTGCCAGGGCTCTGGCACCCTCACTGGGAACAAGGTCCTTCTCACATTGATGAGGAACCTCCTCTGTTCCAGCTCATGCCTGCTGTTGCCCCTTGTCCTGTCATTAGACACCCTCGAGCAGAGCCTGGCTCCATTCTCCTGACACCCACCCTTCACATTCATGAGGTCACCCCTCAGTCTCCTTTTTTGCAGCTCAAAAGCCCCAGCTCCCTGGGCAGGGAGATGCTCCCCTCCCTCCATCATCCCTGTGGTTCTGCCCTGGGCTCTCTCCAGCAGCTCCATGTCCTTGTGGAACTGAGGGGCCCAGAACTGGACACAAGACTCCAGCTGTGCTCTCCCCAGGGCAGAGCAGAGGGACAGGAGACCCTCTTTTGGTCTGCTAACCACCCCCACTGTGATCCACCCCAAGATCACAGAATCACTAGGGATGGGAAGGATGCTCTAGACCTTCTTGGCCACGAGGGCACATTACTCACAGCTCATAGAGGATCACTGGGTGTTTTGAAAGTGTGTTGTGAAGTGCAAACCACCTGCTATCCCCATGTTTTATGGCCCTGTGGTGAGGAAACATGGACAGGATGCTTTTGCTGAGCATCTCCAGCACGGCTGCAAGGCTCTCCAGCGGTGTGCCGCTGTCACTGGACAGTCGGGGCCTTCAGCTGTGGATTAAGCAAGTTGTTTAATCTGTCCCTAAGCTTCCTAAGTAGAATTTCCAGCAGAGATTCTCCTTTCAGGTCAGCTTCTCCTCTCCAGGTCAATTTGCTTACAGGTCTGAGCTTATTAACTCTGTAAGAGCTCAAGTGCTGGGGGGACAGAGGAGCAATGCACACACTTCAAAGAGCAAACCCCTCCCGGTGCTTTGTCTCAGGAGGGAGCCGATGACACAGACGCAGGCTGCTGGCTGCGCGTGGGATGGGGTGGCTGCACCGCGAGAGGGCACCAGCACCCTGCCGAAAGCAGATCCTCGTGCTGCTGCATCTCAGCCCTCCTTAGCGAGCCTTGAGGACACCCGAGCGGTCACAACAGCCTTTGTGGGCTGAGAAGTCCCTCAGCGATGGAAACAAGCGCTCGCAGCCAATGCAGAGGCAGAACCTGAACAGAGGAGCGCTCATCCCAGGGAGGGGTTGAATCAACATCCCTGGATGTGCTTCCAAGTCGTAGAGATGTGAGCTTAGGGACAAAGCTTAGCGGTGACCTTGGGCCAGCTGGGTTAGTAGTTGGGCTCGATGAGCTTAAGGGTCTTTCCCAGCCTCAAGGATTCTTCGCACCAAGTGCCAGCAGAGGGAGGAGCACAGACACAAGCATCCACGAGGCCAGCACGAGTGGATCACACTCCCACGAGCCTGACTAGTGAAGGAAAAGCGCCGCTGCTGCACGATCCTACAACCCACAGCACAGGCTGCCCTCCTGCTGCTGCCTTGGGAAACGCTGCGCGTTTGTCGAAATGAGGTTTTAAACCTGAGACAACAGCTGCTGTTCCAGTTTCCTGGTAAGGTTTCAGTGTTACATCTCCACCCCAAAGGGTGTCAGCAGCCACGACCCGTCACCGTGTGGGCCCTAACAAGGTCACCACTAAACGTCAGCATCCACACAGAGCCCAGGCCCTCTGGGTTCTAAGTCTGTGCCACTGCAGTATGGGGACAGGGTCAGCACTCAGCCTCACAGCCCCTTTTCAGCTGTTTGCTTTAGACTGGAGGATGAGCAGAAGACTCTCAAAATGTCAGGGTACTAGGCAGTGCCAGGATGGAATCTTGTGTCCAGTTCCAGAGGGACACAGAGCTGCTGGAGAGAGCCCAGCGCAGAGACACAGAGATGATGGAGGGAGGGGAGCATCTCCCTGTGAGGAAGGGCTGAGGGAGCTGGGGCTCTGGAGATGGGAGAAAAGGAGCCTGAGGGGTGACCCCATGGATGTTGATAAATACAGAAAGGGTGGGTGTCAGGAGGATGGAGCCAGTTACAATCTGAGAGAGAAGGGAGTACAAACAGATTTCAGATGTTCTAGACTGCTCGTGAGCAGCCCACTGGTTAGACACAAGTATAGAGCTTGGAGTATTCAGTGGGATGAAAGAATCCATCTCCAACAGCTGCTGTTGGCTGGTTTTAAGCAGAAGTAGCCACTAGGAACAACACAGCAGATTCTACCTCAAAGAGTTTAAACTATTTTGGTTCAAAGTCATTATTCTCGGGGATATTTGGAGGGTTGGGAGCAGCGACCCCAGATCCCACGTGAACAAATAAAGCAAAGAGCAGCTGAGGAGGTACTGAACACACCCGGGACGTGAATGAAACCACGGCTGCTCTGCCCCAAACACTTCAGCTCCAGGAACACACAGCTGTAAGGCTGTCCAAAGGGGCTGCTGGGCGCTCCCAGCATCCAGGGTGCACTGAAGCAGCATCCCTCACCGACCAGCACGGGGCAGGGGTGCGGCTGCCCCACTCCTGCACGCCTGGGCAGCGATCTGCACTCAGCAGCAGCCCTCTAGACATTCAGTCACCCTCCAGCACTTGGTAAGGGATTGGAGCAATGCCTCCACCTTGGTCCTGATGGGGAGGAAGGACAAGAATGCAAAAGGGAAGATGCTCGGGATACAGGAAGGGGAACAGCCATGAATGTCCTGTGCCACAGCCAGTGGTGGCTCGTCTCCCAGCAGGCGCTTACCGGAGCAGGCAGAGGAGCTGATGTTGTACAGGGAAGGGTAGAACTGCAAGCAGCGGATCAGCCTGAGGCTGCTCTCGCACTCCGAGCACTTGGTGGTCAAAGCCAGAGCCTGTCGGAAGGCCTGCAGCGCTCCACTGATGTTGTTCAGAGCCAGGTAGGTGTTTCCCAGGCTCAAAAAGGTCAGGGGCTGCCAAGAGAAGAACAACACACCCCAGTATAAGCATGTTTGCTGGTAAAGCCAACTGGGAGAAACCCCTGTGAACCCACAGCCTCCCGAATCTGGCTGGAAAGAATCTGGAGAACCTCTGAAATAGGGGCCCCTCTGTTCTCTGAGTGGAGAACAGAGTCACAGAATCATTCAGCTTGGAAAAGACCTCCGGGATTGTCACGTCCAACCAACAACCCCACTCCAAAAGGTCACCCCTAAACCAGATCCCCCAACACCGCATCTAAGTGGCTTTTAAACTCATCCAGGGATGGGCACCCAAGCACCACCCTGGGCAGCCCAGTCCAGTGCCTGACCGCTCTCTCCAGGAAGAGTTTCTTGCTGAAATTTGTTGCTGAGCTGCTGGAGAGAGCCCAGAGCAGAGCAATGAGGGTGATGAAGGAAGTGGAGCACCTCCCTTATGAGAAAAGGTTGAGGGAGCTGGGGCTTGAGCTTGGAGGAGACTGAGGGGTGACCTCATTAATGTCTATAAATATGTGAAAGGTGGGTGTCAGGAGGATGGAGCCAGGCTCTGCTCAGTGGCATCTAGTGATAGGACAAGGGGCAGTGAGTGTGAGCTGGACCAGAGGAGGTTCCACATCAATCTGAGATGGAACTTCACAGTGAGGGTGATGGAGCCCTGGAACAGGCTGTCCAGAGGGGTTGTGGTGTCTCCTTCTCTGCAGACGTTTCAAACCCACCTGGACATGTTCCTGTGTGACTTGGTCTAGGTCATCCTGCTCTGGCAGGGATTGGACTAGATGATCTTTCAAGGCTCCTTCCAATCCCTATTATTCTGTGGTTCTGATGACACTGAGCAGAGCCTGGCTCCATCCTCCTCACATCAACATCCATGGGGTCACCCCTCAGGCTCCTTTTTCCCAGCTCCAGAGCCCCAGCTCCCTCAGCAGGGAGATGCTCCCCTCCCTCCATCATCTCTGTGGCTCTGCACTGGGCTCTCTCCTCAGCCTTCTGGAGCTGAGGGGCCCAGAACTGGACACAACATTCCAGATGCCACCTCCCCAGGGCAGAGCGGAGGGGGAAGAGAACCTCTCTTGATTTAAAACAAATAAAAGTCACAAGAAGCAACTCGAAGGCCACCAGAGCTCCAGCAGGACAGACGCATCTCCTCTGAGGCCTTCCAGGGGCAGGACTGGGTTCCAGAAAGCACTGCAGTCACGCTGCCCTACGGGGAGTCGCTGACTTCCAGTTCCTCACGAAACTGCACCCTTTTGCCCGCTGCTTCAGGCCAGACCACCCAGGCCAGGGGTTTTTTAGGGTGTAATTACAAGCACCTTCTTGGCTGGGTGGAATCGAGTCAGCCCTTTAAGGCAGGCAGGCAGGCAGCAGAGCCCCGCGCTCGTTTGCCGACTGCGGAGCCCTCCGCTCGCATAATTGGCTGCAATTAACAGCATAATGTGAGAATAATGACGGTAATATTGCAATTTAGCAGTCGGGTTTTTCCCCTCCACCGAAATCATTTTGCATTCATTATCTGAGAATGAGGAGACTGATCAGTGCTTACAGATTCTTCACACTCCTCTGGGCTTGTTTCATTAAACACCGTCAGCAGAAGGTGCGGCCGGGCAACACGACGCGAGTTTGTGGCTTCTAAAACGCTGGCTGCCACAGCACAGCCTCCACTCTGCAGTTAGCTCTGCGTTTGGCTTCACTTCCCTCTGTGTTCCAGGGAGCATGAGAATGTGGCTTCTCCTCTAGAGGCACAAAGGAAACCTAGGAGGTGGTTAAAACCCACCTGGACGTGTTCCTGTGTGACTGGATCTAGGGGATCCTGCTGTGGCCGGGGGATTGGAATGGATGGTCTTTCAAGATCCCTTCCAATCCCTAATGCTCTGGGATTCAGTGACAAATCTGAGTGATGACATGGGCACAGGCAGATCTCCACGCAGCCAAAGCCCTTGGTGGTGCTCCTCTAAAGCCTTTCAAACCCAGGACACACTGCTGTCAGCGTTAGGGGTCTCGGTTTGGGACGAAAACACTCCCAAAGCGATAACAAAGGGAAAGACACCACAAACTCAGCAGCTCACCTCGGAGGCATTGATGGCCAAAGCCTTCAGCAGCAGCCTGCTGGCATCCAAATGAAGCCCATAATGAATCAAGAGGTTGGCGAGATTGACCAGAGGGATGTCCTGGTACTCATGGGGAGCCAGGTTAAACGCCTTCTGCAGACAGGTGACAGCAAAGGTGCCGTTCCCAGCCGCGCGCCAGTACAGCCCAGCTTCGTTCAGCACGAGCCACAGAGGGTCTTCTGGCTGCAGGAGAGGCACAGAAAAGGATGAGAGTGCCCACAGGGGTGTCTCAGGAAGACAGGAGAAGACACAAACGCGACCCCACACGTGACTACCCCTTGCTGTGGCCAGCAGCACATTATTCAGTCTGCTCTGCTCAAACTGACACCATCACAGTCCAAATCGTAACCGAGGAGCAGCCGTTGCTCACACGCAGCTCAGACAGTTCTCTCACATAAAGGCTTGGGGCAGCTGGGGCTGGTTGGTCTGGAGAAAGGGAGGCTGAGGGGAGACCTTCCCACTGCCTGAAAGGAGGGTGTGGACAGGTGGGGGTTGGTCTCCTCTCACAAGGAGCAAGTGACAGGACAAAAAGAAAGAGCCTCAGGCTGTCCGAGGGGAAGTTCAGGTTGGCCCTGAGGAAAAGCTTCTCCATGGAAAGGGTCCTCAGCCCTTCAAACAGGCTGCCCAGGGAGGGGGTTGAAGCGCCTTCCCTGGCCATGTTTCACAGTTGTGGAGACCTGGAGCTCAGGGACAGGGCTTGGGGTGGGTTGGGACAGCCGGGTTCACGGTTGGACTTGACCTGATCAGCTTGAAGGTCTCTTCCAAGGCTGAGGTGACACTCCATGGCGCACCAGCCACAGGCACGCTCTCTGCCCTGCAGTGCTCATCACCCTGGCAGCATGCTGAGGGAAGGCTGGCTGCTCTGCAGGGATGGGGGGACGCAGAGCAGTGGAGTGGAGGAGGAGGAAGAGCAAGAGGCAGGCGCGCAGGGAGGCGTGAAGGACGGAGGAGTGCTTCCAAGCTCTTTCTCCCAGTTAAGCAAAGGGTCAGTAACACACTGCTGCTCCACGTCCTGCAGCCACAAGTAACTACAGGGCTGCTCAGTGACATCAAATGGACATCTCCCTACATGTCTGCACTTCACTTGTGAGGTTCCAACCTGATCTCATGGCCCTGGACATACCTTCCTCATGGCACGATCCAGGAACGCTCCCATCCTCGCCTGTGTCATGGTCTGATTGTTGATCCGAGACTGCAAAACCTGGCAACAAAGGATTTCAGGGGGTTTTTCAAACAACTGAACACACTTTACAGTATCTTCGTGGGGACAAACAAGGCTCCCTCCAATAAAGGGGGAAAAACTGCTTTAAACAGATGAATTGAACATTCGGGCTGTTGAGTTTGAGGAAGAGGAGGCCGAGGAGAGACCTCGCATCGTGCTCTACAACCATCTGAAAGGACACTGGAGAGAGGCTGGCCCTGGGCTCTTCTCACAGGCCATTAGTGACAGAAGCACAGGGAAGGGCTTCAAACTTCAGAGCCATGGTGGGTTGTGGAGTCTCCTTCTCTGGAGATGTTTCAAACCCTTCTGGCCATGTTCCTGTGTGACAGGATCTAGGGGACCCTGCTGTGGTGGGGGGACTGGACTGGATGATCTTTCAAGGTCCCTTCCAATCCCTGATGTTCTGTGATATCAGAATCTTTCATGTTCCGAGCAACATTCTGACAGCAATAAAGAGAAGAACCAAGAAGAAAATGCCTCTTACTTGTCTTGCCTGGTCATCTGGCAGCTTGAATTTCAAATCCAGATTGCTCTCCAGCTCCTTCACCAGTATGTTGAGGGATTCATTGTTACGAGCATCAGTAATGGAAGAACAGTCTGGTGTCTGTGTTTCTCCATGGCCCACAGTATCTACTGGGACACTCACGACTGGCTGGACCCTAGGGATGAGGAGAAGCAAGACAAGTTAGCAGCATCTATAAACTCATTGATCAGCTCTATCCTGATTGACAACCCTCGGCCTGCAGACTGCCACACCAACCAGGAGACTTCAGGGATCACCCTTCCCTTGAGAAGCCACCAACAAATGAGGTCCTCCCCATTTTGAAGCCCAGAACAACGGCCAGAGCAGTCAAGACAACACACAGATGCTGAAGCTCAACGGCAAAGCCACCCAAAGGCAGCCAGATTCATCTGGAAGAATGATCTAAGTCAAAGCCAGTTTGGTTTTGTGGCTTGGTTTTTCCAAAGGAAGCTCCAGGGCAGTTGTGGATGGGAGGCTCTAGCACAGCTGTGGACAGGAGGCTCTAGCTCATCTGTGGATGGGAACCTTTAGAACAGGCTTACTACTAGAATTCTACTGACTGGGAGAAGACAGGCTTCTTCCAATCACTACTCTACAGTGAAGGGAGCAGGACATTATGAAACTGCAGGTCTTTTATCCTGTGTCATAACAACTATCACTGATTATTCCACAGTTAAGCTGGTTTTCTGCTACCTCTGTCCCAAAGGAACGAGGCAGGGTTTTCCACTCCTAATCCTCTTTGAGTATTTTCTGGTCTTCACCATTTTCTTAAACTATACAAGACATTCAGACTCGTGCTGAAATCCTCATTCTGTAGTGACACTGTAGATACTTCAAGGCATCACCTTGTACTAACAGTTAGGGAAGAATCACCATGAAATTGGATCTGTTACAGCAAAGAGGATAATGAAGACGACCCTCCTCCTGCGGAACGGCCAGAGAAAGACGTCTGAACATGGCTGAGCTGCCGATTCCCCGCTGCATCCATCCTCTCCAGAAAGGAAACACTCGTTAGTGTGAACACCTACTATCATGGTCTCTTCTCAGAATCAGCACTTGCCTGAATCCCCTGTTCTCTGGAGGCAGGAAGTAAGTTGGCAGCTCTTCTGGATCGGGAATTCTGGGGAAGGACTTCATGCACTCTGAGCGCTGAGGCCAGAGAATATGTTGCTTGTCCTAAGGGGAAAAGGAATTCGTTGTCATTATTTCCTCAACAGTCCAATTATCCAGCTAATAGGAACATAAGGAATAACCTGGGGGGGAAGACAGAGGGCAGGGATCTCGACAAGTACTTTCCCCCCAACATTGTCAGGAATATCAGCAGCTCAGTTTTCCATCTGAATTTTACTCTCAGCAGATGTTTGCAGAGGTAGCTAAGAATCACAGAACATTAGGGGTTGGAAGGGACCTTGAAAGCTCATCCAGTCCCATCCTCCCAGCACAGCAGGATCCCCTAGATCCAGTCACACAGGAACATGTCCAGGCAGGTTTTAAACATCTCCAGAGGAAGAGACTCCACAACCCCCCTGGGCAGCCCCTTCCAGGCCTCTGTCACCCTCACTGGGAAGAAGGTCCTTGTCATATTTATGTGGAACCTCTGCACTCACTCTGTCAGGCTCTATGCTCCACACGGAAACGACCGAACGCGCAACAGGGGAAGGCTGTGAGGACTGGCTGTGGCCGCTTTGGTTTGCGTGAAGATCCAAGTTCACAGAGGTCATCCTGGAGGTTGAAGAGTCTTCGCCGAACTGCAAACGACAGAGAGCCCAGAGGTTTGTAAGAGAGGGGGCAGCAGTGGCTGAACTGCTGCTGTCTGCCAGTTCCCCACCATGCCTGCAGCTAAGCCTCACTGATGAGCTGGGATTCAAGTCTCTTGATCCATGGACAAAGTCATGTTTGTGTTGTAAATACGTGAATTATTAAAACACCAGGGCTCTTCAACAACACAAATGCTGGAAGGTACCAAAGCAAACACTGAACAGACCACAAGCAAAGCCCTGCTCAGCTAGACTGCAGAGCTCTAGTTCAAGCCAGAGTTACCAACACCCATGGCTGGCAAAATGATCTTGGATCATCTGAACTTACAGTAACAGGGAGAACATGCGAATCACAGAACACAGGATGAAAGATCAGCCAGCCCCATCCGCCTGCCACAGCAGGATCCCCTAGATCCAGTCACACAGGAACAGCCCAGGTGGGTTTGAAATGCCTACAGAGAAGGAGACTCCACAACCCTCCCTGGGCAGCCCCTGCCAGGGCTCTGGCACCCTCCCTGGGAACAAGGTCCTTCTCACACTGATGTGGAACCTCCTCTGCTCCAGCTCACACCTGCTGCCCCTTCTCCTGTCACTGGGTGCCCCTGAGCAGAGCCTGGCTCCATCCTCCTCACACCCACCCTTCCCACATTGATCAACATCCTTGGGGTCATCCCTCAGTCTCCTTGTTTCCCAGCTCCAGAGCCCCAGCTCCCTCAGCCTTTACTCAGCAGGGAGAAGCTCCACTCCATCATCTCTGTGGCTCTGTGCTGGAGTCTCTCCAGCAGCTCTGTGTCCTTCTGGAACTGGAGGGCCCAGAAGTGGACACAAAGAGAAAATACAGGGTAATTAAAACCACTTCCCTTTCCTTATTACGGGGAAATGCCAGAGGACACTCTATGCTGCCAAATAATTCCAGCTCCACACTCCAGATGTGCACTGGAGAACTAACTGCTTAGGAAAAGCTTTACCACTTCATTACCATTAGCTGCCTAATGCTTTGTCCCTTCTTCCCCAAAGGGAAGCAAACTCCATTAGTAAACGTGTCCTGCTCCTGCTAACAAGCCTGGAATGTAGGATATTCATGTGAGAGAAAGATGCACTTCATCACGTTAAGAGCCTTGAAGATCCTTTCTGCTTCCTAGAACAAAATCCCTGGCTGCTCCATGCAGGTTGAAAAAGCAGAGGAATCAATAAAGAAGCAGCTGGTAACTCTCAGGAAAATTAACACTTTGGACTAAAATGACAATTTTCAAGTCAAATAGTTGTAATAGTTTTCTTTTCTATGTAAAACAAAGGTTTAGACAACAAACCCTCCTACATTTCCAGAGCCCACAAACCCTCCTACATTTCCAGAGCCCACAAACCCTCCTACATTTCCAGAGCCCACAAACCCTCCTACATTTCCAGAGCCCACAAACCCTCCTACATTTCCAGAGCCCACAAACCCTCCTACATTTCCAGAGCCCACAAACCCTCCTACATTTCCAGAGGCCACAAACCCTCCTACATTTCCAGAGCCCACAAACCCTCCTACATTTCCAGAGCCCACAAATCCTCCTACATTTCCAGAGGCCACAAACCCTCTACATTTCCAGAGCCCACAAACCCTCCTACATGTCTAGAACCCACAGCAGACCTCAGCTTGTATCACCAGCCCAGGAAACAAGCAGTAAACCCTTTATGCTCTGCAAAAGAGCCTCCATGACTCCTCACTGCAATTCCCAGCCCTTTTTTTGAGCCTCACAAAACTGGGCCTCTGTGGCTGAGGGCGACAGGATGCAGGCTGAAGCGGCGACGCCAGCTCCCAGACAAACCTGAACGTATTCCACGTTCTCAAAAATGTCTCCGCGGTGGTAACGGACAGGCTGGTCCCACTGGCAGTGCAAATTGTGCTGCTGGTTGCCCAGTCTACAGATCTGATGGTTCCCTGCAGAGCACAAAACATTTTGTTTCTGTGTAAGTGAAGCTTCTGAGGAGACCAGGGCAGCAAAGTCAACCCCTGTGCCCCCACCCCTTTCTATTTATTGCATCAGCACAGAGGAGACACAGCCTTTGAACACCCTGTTCCAGAACACAGTGAAATCCCTTATTTTACTAAGCAAAACACAGCAGCCACTCAGAGCCACAGAACATCAGGGAAGGGCCCTCCAAAGATCATCCAGTCCAACCCCCCTGCCACAGCAAATCCCCTAGATCCAGTCGCACAGAACAGGGCCAGGGGGGTTTGAAACATCTCCAGAGAAGGAGACTCCACAACCCCCTGGGCAGCCCCTGCCAGGGCTCTGGCACCCTCACTGGGAAGAAGGTCCTTCTCACACTGATGTGGAACCTCCTCTGTTGCAGCTCACACCCGCTGCCCCAGATGACTCTGAGAAGGGCCACCCTCCTAAACACAGAGGTTACACCTACGTGCAATCCCCCCTGCCCTAACGAGCAGGAACCCCCAAGGCTGTACCTAGCTGAGCTTCCTTTGCCATCTGCGTCTCGTGAATGATGTTCCTCAAGATCTGCTCCTCCTGGATGAGCTTGTACTTGTCTAAAACATCCTGCTGCCTTAGGTAATGGTCGTGCTGCTTCTGATACTCCTTCAATTCATTTAATGTTCGCTGAAGTGATCTTGAAAATTCAACAGCAGAAAAGATTTACTCTGAAAGCTTTTCCAAGCCCCAGCTCTTCCTACCGCGTCGCATCCGCTTTGGGATTCTCACGAGCAATTTTATTGAGGAGTCAAATAAAGGGAGTGGAGAGTCATCACTCTGCTTGTAAAGGAAACAGAGCACTGCAGTGAGACTGCCTGCAGTGGCACTTGGACGCCGCCTCAGTTACCTGTGCTGGGCTTCCAGCTTCTGCTCCAGTTTCTGCTGGCAGAGCACAGCGTGCTTCCTCTTCACGGCTTGCTCGAAGCCTGGCTTGGCCTGCAGCGCGTGGTCGTAGCACAGCACCGAGTGGTTGTACTCCCCGAGCATCTGCAGAACGACCAACGCACACAGAATCAGCCAGGGCCTGCTACCAGCTCAGAACACAGGTGCCACTCGGCAGCGGCCACGGAGTCGGGCTTCAGAGTGTGACAACGAGCAAGCTGCCACTTCTGACACTCAAGCCACTGCACCAGCTAAAGACTGATTTAGAATTAAAGATCAGCTTCCCTGGGATTTATTTCCAAGTGCTGATTTAGCTGGAAGAGAGATTTCTGGATTCCCTTCAGCATCACAGAATAGGGGATCCTGCTGTGGCAGGGGGATTGGACTGGATGATCTTTCGAGGTCCCTTCCAATCCCTAATGATTCTATGATTCAAGTTGGAAAAGAGCCTTGGGATCATCCAGTTCAACCATCAATAAGTTCACCCCCAAACCAGATCCCCCAACACTAGAATCATCCTGTCTGGAAAGGACCTTCGGGATCATCAAGTCCTGCCCTCAGCCCAGCAGGTCCCTAACCCCTAGACCCTCAAGGGCTCTGGCTACTCAGTTTTCAAACACCTCCAGGGATGGAGACTCCACCATCAGCCTGGGCAGCCAGTGCCCAACCACTCTCTCAGCAAAGAGCTTCTTCCTAAGATCCAGTCTAAACCTCTTCTGATGCAACTGGAGGCCATTTCCCCTTGTCCTGTCAGGAATTTGGGAGAAGAGCCCAGCAGCACTAGCGTCGCTACAACCTCCTCTGAGGTAGCTGTCGGGAGCAAGGAGGTCTCCTCTCAGCCTCCTCTTCTCCAGATCAAACTAACCTCAGTTCCCTCAGGCACTCTCCACAGGGCCCGTTCTCCAGCCCTCTCCCCAGCCTCGTTGCCCTTCTCTGGCCCTGCTCCATCCCCCCCCCAGTGTCCTCCTGACCCTGCGGTGCCCAGCACTGGAGCCACTACTACGTACCCGTCTGGGATGCCGGGGGGACACGAGACACGCTGCGGAAGAGCTAGGCTCTGCGAGTCGGGCCAGCAGGACGACACAGGATCTGCTTCCCCTAACTCTTGGGGCAAATAAAACCAGTATTTACCGCGTAAATATTCCCCAGGGTGTAATAGCTGGTGAAGAAGTCGCTGTAGTCCAGGGCTGCGTGGACCACAATGGCCGCGTCCGCGGAGAAGTGAGCGCGGTGCAGGATGTTGGCCAAGTTCACCAGCGCAATGTCTTTGTTCTGCCTGAAAGGAGGAGGTGGGGAGAAAACACCGACTCAAAAGGAGGGCAGACCCGGCAGGAGTTGTGTGGAGGGATGTGGTCATCCCTCAGTGACTCCAGGAGTAGCTAAACTATGCGAGACACCACGTGTGACATATGGAAAGACTAAGACACACATGGGACTGCTCACGTTACCCAGGTGACACGTTACTCCATGTTAACCTGGACTAGATGATCTCTGGAGGTCCCTTCCAACCCCAAGCAGAACCACAGAACATCAGGGACTGGAAGGGACCTCCAAAGATCATCCAGTCCCATCCCTCTGCCACAGCAGGATCCCCTAGATCCAGTTGCACAGGAACATGGCCAGGGGGGTTTGAAATGTCTCCAGAGAAGGAGACTCCACAACACACCTGGACAGCCCCTGCCAGGGGTCTGTCATCCTCACCGGGAAGGAAGTTCCTTCTCATATTGTTGTGGAAACTCCTCTGTTCCAGCTCACACCTGTTGTCCTATCATTGGGTGCCCCCTGAGCAGAACCTGGCTCCATCCTCCTGACACCCACCCCTCACATATTTATGAACACTCATGGGGTCACCCCTCAGTCTCCTTGTTTCCCAGCTCAAGAGAGCCAAGATTCCCAAGATCCAAGCGAAAAGAGGGCAGACTGAGATGAGATCTGAGTCAGAGATCCCTCCCTGTGCCAGTGCCAAGGCCCCGGAACAGGCTGCCCAGGGAGGTTGTGGCTGCTCCATCCCTGGAAGAGTTCAGTGCCAGGTTGGATGGGGCTGTGGGCACCCTGGTCTAGTGAGAGGTGCCACTGTCCACGGCAGGGGGATGGCACTGGGTGAGCTCTGAGCTCCCTTCCAACCCAACCCAGCCTGGGATTGTTTGTAAATAAATCTGCAGGAGCTGCTCTCACCTTGAAGAGAAATGAAGGGCACGCATGGCACACTCCACCACTTGGTAGGGCTCGTTCTTTATTCGCCAGTAAAACGAAGCCATGTTATAGAGCACCCAGGAGGACGAGTTCTGCAGAGGGAGAAACACGTGTGCTCTCCTAAACATTAAGCCATGCAGTAACAGGTTAATCACAGAACATTAGGGACTGGAAGGGACCTGGAAAGATCAATCCTATGGGGATGGAAAGCTGAGCACCACACTTCTCTCTGCCTCTGGGAAGCTGCCACTGGGCAACAGCTGTGCACAAATGTACTGAAGAGACACAGCCTCTGCCTTTCTCACAGGTGACCACTCAAAAGGACGTGAAATGAGACTTGATGATCCCGAGGGTCTCCTCCAGCCCAAGACACTCTGTGGTTCTCGAGGCAGCTCAGCCGGAGCCGAGTGAGATGCACGAAGGCACTGAACACAAGCACACACAGTTCACTCCCAGTGTTGCTCCTCTGCTCCCTAAGTACCTGCATCTTTATTTAAGAGCTCTTACTGCCTCGACAGAGCTCCCCAGACCACACAAACACAGTTATCAGAGGTGATGGCAATTAGCTGGTGCCTTCTCCTACCTCTGCTTGCGTGGCAGAGCATCACTGCAGCCTGCCTGTTGTACCTGAGAGGCAGCCCTGGATCTGACAGCACGCAGCAGCCACACGTAACCTCAGGAGACCTCCCTAGTGCTCCCTGTGCGAGCACACGGAGATCAGGGCTCCTACCTTCATCAGCCCGTCGTAAATACGGTGACCTATTTCCTCGATACTTCTCCCCAGCCGCCGCGATAAGTAGGTGAAGATTGGATCTTCTTTGGGTAACAGGGGTGCGGAGAGATTAACTCTTTCTTGGACGCCCTGGAAGAAAAACTGGGTACAGGACTCTGTTGGCACTTCAGATCACAGGATCATGGAACATTAGGGACCTCCAAAGGGACTTCCAAAGATCATCCAGTCCAATCCCCCCATCATAGCAGGATTTCCTAGATCCAGTCACACAGGAACATGGCCAGGAGGGTTTGAAATGTCCCCAGAGAAGGAGACTCCACAATCCCCTGGGCAGCCCCTGCCAGGGCTCTGGCACCCTCACAGGGAACAAGGTCCTTCTCACACTGATGTGGAACCTCCTCTGCTCCAGCTCACACCCGCTGCCCCTTGTCCTGTCACTGGGTGCCCCTGAGCAGAGCCTGGCTCCATCCTCCTCACACCCACCCTTCACACATTGATCAACATTCACGGGGTCACCCCTCAGTCTCCTTTTCTCCCAGCTCAAGAGCCCCAGCTCCCTCAGCCTCTCCTCAGCAGGGAAACTTTCTGACCCTTAATCTTCACTCACTTTAACAACCCTGTTCCTAAAAATGCCCTTTAAAAGAAGACAACCAACAACAGAAGAGAAACAGGGTCTGTGCAGCTGACGCCAAGTGTCCTCCTCCAAGCAGGGGGCACCTGTGTGCTTCAGACGTGGGGGGAAGAAGACAGCCCCAGGCCTACAGGTGTTTGCTGTCTTACCCGTAAGTGCTGGAACGCGTGAATACTGTACGGAAGGTCTAGAACCTTTGTGCAGTCTGGCTGCTGCAGGTCTGGAGGCACCGGGGACTTTGTGTCTATGTAGTCTTCAGGGCTGAGGACACAAGGGCAGATCCCAGATTAGACATCACTGCAGTCCTTACCAGACACAAGTGACCCATGAACCGTCCCAAAAGCCCCGTGCTGGAGCGCATCAGGCTGCTTCTGACTTGTGCCTGTCACTGCAGGATGAAGTAAACACAGTCCCACTGGCTCGGGAGGAAACGTCAACACTCAGACGGTTCCCAGAAGCACCAGCCTAGTGCCTCACTGCCACCACTTTTCCCAGCTCCCTCAGCCTCTCCTCAGCAGGGAGATGCTCCCCTCCCTCCATCATCTCTGCGCTGGGCTCTCCCCAGCAGCTCTGTGTCCTTCTGGAGCTGAGGGGCCCACAACTGGACACACAACATCAGATGCCTTCTCACCAGGGCAGAGCAGAGGAGGAGGAGAACCTCTCTCAACCTCCTAACCACCCCTCTTCTGATGCACCCCAGGATGCCACTGGCCTTCTTGGCCACCAGGGCCCACTGCTGGCTCCTAGCCATCAAGACCCCCAGGTCCCTTCCTCCTACACCGCTCTCCATCAAGTCAGACCCGAACCCATACTGGTTGCAGGGGCTGTTCTTGCCCAGATGTCAGACTGCACTGCCCTGGTTCGAGGTCATTCAGTGCCTCCTCGCCCAGCTCCGCAGCCTGTCCAGGTCCCGCTGAATGGCCACCCAGCCAGCTGGGGTGTCGGCCACTCCTCCCAGCTTCGTGTCACCAGCAGACAGTGCTCTCTAAAGCTGGTTCTGTCAAACAAGACTACAAACCTCCAGCAGTCCACTGTGAGGATGAAGTAGTAGTGCCCTGCCCTCACACAACGGGTGGCAGAGGAGCTGTCAGCTCTGCCCTGCGCTAACACAGCCCAGCCTCCACCTGAAGCACATCCTGCACCTCCACTCCTCCTTGCAATTAGAGGTTCTGTTGATCTTTCCCTTTCAGCAAGGACCTCGAGAGCCACTTATTACCGGATGTCTTTGCTCTCCAGGGTGATGTATGTGCCGTCGTATAGATCCAGGTCCCCCAAGGGCACCTTGGCTTTGATGCAGTCCGGGTCCTCCTTGTTATGTCTTTGTTCCAGCCCCGTGTCCCTGTCCTCGTTCTCCTCTATGTGAATCTTTTGAGCAACTAACTGTTTCTGTGGGAATCAAGTGCAAAAGGAAACAGAAGAGCAGCGTCAGCGAAAGCAGAACAGTTGCCACGAGTCCAACAGCCCCAGCTCTCTCCTCTTACAGAAAAGTCCAGATGAAGCAGCTCCACAGAATTCTTGGAACACCGGGAACCCTTCCCAGTGTTTTGTGACATCTGTAGGACTGTGTTTTGATTTAGATGCTTTAATTAACACGACGGGACTCGAACAGGGCCTTGCTTCTCCTGCTGCGCCTCAGAAGAGGGTTAACAGCATTCCAAAGTCATGGTAGGCTGCTCAGGAAGAGAAGAAATAGCTGGCAGCAGTACGTCAGCTCTTCCATATTTGGACCTTTCTCCCTCACTGTGAGACCTCACAAGAGCAGCACCGGGGACGGCAGACAACACGGACTTGCTAAGCGCTCGGCGGGCTCGACACAACCGCGGCGTCGGGCTACGGCGAGAGCTGAGACTGACTTCTGGGGCAGACTTTGCACCCCACAGAACAGTCACAGAATCACACAGACACAGAGCATCAGGGATCAGAAGGGACTCTGAATGGTCATCCAGTCCAGTCACCCCACCACAGCAGGATCCCCTACATCCAGTCCCACAGGAGCATGGCCAGGTGGCTTTGAAACAGCCAAGAGACTAACAAGGTGAGGATTTATGGACAGCCAGAGGGAGTGATGCAACTGGGGATGACGGCAACCAGCTGAGCAAACCCAAGGCACAAAGAGCTCCGGATGAACGACTTCGGCTCCCCAGCTACATCCATCACAAAGAAGCCTGTGGAAAAACACCTGTGTTTTCTGAAACGAGTCAGCACTTAACGTTCCCCCTTACCTCCAGCTCTTTGAGGTAGTTAACTGTTGTTTCTTGTCTCATCAGTATCACCAAATCGTGTGGGTTCCTCAGGTTCATCGGTGAATCCACCTGCAAGACATTTCAAGTGTCCATCATGTAGCTGGAGCTGTCTGGAACGGCCGGGGACTTCTGCCCACAGGTTCTCTGTCCACTCAGCATCCAGCATCTGCCCACGGTTTGACTCTGTGCTTCAAAGCACCCTGCTGAATGTCCAGCTCAAGCCCTGCTTGGGTCTGAAACCTTCTGCAGGTTACCCAGGCACACGAACTGTAAGCATGAGGTGATCTGGCCATAGATACCCGGGCAGGAGAAGCTCCTGAGCATCACATCCTCCTTCTTTTGTCACCTTTCTGATCAACCTGGCCACGCTTCCGGGCCTCTCCAGCAGGAGCCCAACGGATCTCCTGGGTATTTCAGTGTCACTCCAACAGACTGAGCCTCAGGCCACGTTCTCTTGGCTGTGAGTCAGGTAAGAAGCTCAAAGCGACCTTCTCTGGACTCCAGACTGTGAAGCCTCCGTTCCTTTCTGACATCTGAAGGCTGCCTGCGTCACTCCATGCAGTCCCTGGGAGCAAAGTCAACCACTGGCTCCACTTTCAGTGACAAACTGGATCTGGGGAGGGAGCTTGTTGCAGGAAGTTATGAAAGAACTTCATCCCCGCTTAGAAAGCCTTGAACTGGAGGATGAAGGAGCTCAGCTTTCACTCACCCAGAAGCAGAGTGACACTCAGCGACGCCTTTCGCTATAAAACAAGTCTCAGGAGAGTGAGGTCTGAACTGGGCACCTGGGACCTGTCACCAGTCCCACTTTCTAACACCAGTAAAACCCTTTGACCTTGTGCTGTCACCCTTAGATACCTCCAGCTCTTCAAAACCAGCGCTGAGCGTAACACCCAACAGCTCCCACTCCTAAACACCTGCAGCAAACCCAACCTCATGTTAATTCCTGTTCGATCCTTTCTGCCTCTCAGAATCCCAGAACATGAGGGATGGGAAGGGACCTAGAAAGATCATCCAGTCCCATCTCTCTGCCACAGCAGGATCCCCTAGATCCAGTCACACAGGAACATGGCCAGGAGGGTTTGAAACGTCTCCAGAGAAGGAGACTTCATAACCCCCCTGGGCAGCCCCTGCCAGGGCTCTTGCACCCTCACTGGGAAGGAGGTCCTTCTCACCCTGACGTGGAACCTCCTCTGTCCCAGCTCACACCCGCTGCCTCTTGTCGTGTCACTGGGTGCCCCTGAGCAGAGCCTGGCTCCATCCTCCTGACACCCACCCTTCCCATACTGACCAACATGAATGACTTCAGCTACAAGAAATCACTGGGGTATAGGCCATAACAGACACAAAAACGGGTGCATTTGGTGGAGTTACTCTGGGAGAAGGATCTGGACAGAAGAACCGAGCAGCTACAGAGGTTTGCCAGGGAAACCCGGGTCAGCAGGAGCAGGCAGAGGTCCTCGTGTTCCTCGGTCTGTATCTCAGAGCGCGAAGGCGTTACAGAACGGTAGCTGAGGAAGCCAAAAGCCTTCGGGTCCGTGCCGCCGTATGACACAGAGGAGGCCAGATCCTTAATTAGAAACCACAGGAGATCTCATGAGATCATCCTGCAAACGAGGAAAACGGTGCCAACTTGGCCTTCGACCTGCTTGAGGGGCAGGATGGCATCCAAGGAGCTAGGGCAGGCTCAGAGCACCGGCGGCGCGGGGCGGTAGGCACTGGGGCAGGGGTGCTGCCCCGCAGGCTGCAGGAAGAACCAGCCAGTATTATTTTATCTTTACTTCGATAAGGAACTCGGTCAAGAAAGAGGTCACCTGGCCAAGTAAAGGAAGCTTCAGTGACGGAGCGCAGAGCAAACCTGCACCTGGCACTGTCAGGGGGACTGAGTCACTGCTCCGCGGATCGCAGAAGGTGCTTTCGCAGGCAGGAAGCAGCTTGTAGATTTTCAGCTTTCCCTGGCCCTGGGTGGCTGCTCTCCCCTCGTCTGGAGGGTACAGAGCCCCGTTCCCACCTCAGCCTGTGGCACAGGTGCACAGGCAGGTGACAGACATCACGGAGGCATTAACCAGCTCTGGCCACCTATGAATCACCTCGCCTCGCCGCAGCTCGAGGCAACGCTCTGGCTCAGCTCTGCAGCCACACCAGTCACTGTTAGGTAACGTCTCCCCTCGCTCCCTGCGCTCAGCCAGGACTGAACCCACTGCTGAACACCCAGATCGAGGGGCTGGCAGGCAGCCACAGCTATCGAGGGGCTGGTCTAGCCCCAAGCACTGCTCGCCCTGCTCTCCAGAGCATTTCTGAGCAACTTCAGAACACCCCAGCGCATCAGTAACAGAACTTTTTTGCCAACTCAGATCCCCTGTCAGAGATTCTCTGCTTCTGGAGATGCTGTGGGTGTGGAGAAGGACAATGAGGTTGAAGACGGGTCTGGAGAGCAAATCTTGTGAGGGACAGCTGAGGGAGCTGGTTGGTCTGCAACTGCCTGACAGGAGGGTGCAGAGGGGTGGGGGTCAGTCTCCTCTCAAAAGGAAATGGCCTCAAACTGCACCAGGGGAAGTTGATGTTGGCCCTGAGGAGAAACCTCTCCCTGGACAGGACCCTCTTGGAACAGGCTGCCCAGGGAGGGGGTTGAATCGCCATCCCTGGCCATGCTTCACAGTCGTGGAGATCTGGAGCTCAGGGACAGGGTCTGGGTTGGGACAGCTGGGTTCAAGGTTGGACTTGATGAGCTTGAAGGTTTTTTCCAAACTGGGTGATTCCAAGATCCTAATGTCCAATCCAACCTACATGTGTGAAGCCCAGCTTTGAATAGTTGGGTTCAGGGTTGGATTTGATGACCTTAAAGTTCTTTTCCAAGCTAAAATGGTCCTAGAGCAGTGATTCTATGAGCTGTTGCTCCTCTCTCTACACTGCCCCAGCTCTGCTGCGTGGCTGGTTCCCCTGCTGGCAGACAAGCGGTGGAAAACCAGTTACAGATTAGCCTGAACTTTATCCCGAGTTGTGAAACGAAAGAGCTTGCAGACACGTGTGGGGAGCAGGTACCAGCTGACCGAACAGACACGATTCCATTCCTGGCTCTGCAGGAACACACCCTAGAGGTGGACTCAGACCACGAGCAGAACACGAACTGATCCAGATAATGAAGAGTTTGCCCTGAAAACAGGCTGCTGGAGCAGAAGATATGGCCTGATGTGGCTGCTTAGGGAGACACTGAGATGCCACATGTGCTGCCAGGAATCAGTGTGTCTTATCATTCAGAAACACACACAAGGGCCTGGAACAGCAGGACCTTCCTCCCCTCTACGCTCCCTAGTACTAGATGAGATTAGGTGAGATATGTGAAAACACCTTGGGTTGTGTTCATCCGGCCCCCTGCCAGCTTGTTCTATCACTAGAGACCGCAGCAAGAGTGTTAGTAAGGGTTCTGCTGGCGGTCGTACGCCACAGGAACATGAACCTCACCTGAAGGTAGAATTCTACTCAGGGTTTACACCTTTGTGGCACTGTAAGGAGGAATAAAACTACACAGCACAGATGGCAATTCATTGAACTGCTGGCCACCAGCGCTGGTTCAGAGCCTGCCGTGCTGGAAGCATCGCGACGCGCGGTGCAAAGTCCAGCAGCGGCCGATCACCACCAGCATCCCTCGTGGATCAACAGTGCGGCCGGCACGGTCAAATGAAAGCAAGGAGATGCTCTGCAGGGGACCTTTCAGCTTTATGTCACACAGCATCACAGAACATTATGGATTGGAAGAGACCTCCAAAGATCACCCAGTCCAATGCCCACGCCTACATCCAGCTGCACAGGAACCGGGCCAGGTGGGTTTGAAATGTTTCCAGAGGAGACTCCAAAGCCCCCCCGGGCAGCCCCTGCCAGGGCTCTGTCACACTCACTGGGAAGAAGGTCCTGCTCATATTGATGTGGAACCTCCTCTGCTCCAGCTCACACCCACTGCCCCATGTCCTGTCAGCAGATGCCCCTGAGCAGAGCCTGGCTCCATCCTCCTGACACCCAGTATTTATCAACTGAGGGGCCCAGAGCTGGACACATCAGGAGAAGGGTGACTCAAATACTTTGGAATATCGAGGCTCTACCAACAAATCAATACATCATCTCTGAAGCAACGATTCAGAGAACCACAGATTATTTCAAGCGGGAAAGGTCCCATAAGCATCATTGATTCCAACTCCCTGCAACTCGCAGGACAACCTAGAACTAAACCGCAAAACCAAGAGCTTCGCCAGCAGAGCAGAGGGGCTCAATGCCCTCACTGAGCAGCTGAGGACTGAGCGGCACAAAGGGAGTCTCTGGGCTGACAGTCTGTCCAGCTTCTCACACCCCAGCAGCCCAGGTCCTTCTCGGCAGGGCTGCTCTCCAGCCCCAGCGTAGCCACTCCAACCCCCTGCCAGGGGCAGGGCCTTGGCCCTTTAGCCCAGGTTGCCCAAGCCCAGGTCGGGTGGAGGTTTTGAACAGCCTCGGTCTCTTAACGTCCCTCCCAAGCGCTCTGTGCCTGCCCTGAGCAGGTGCAGGACCTGGGCCTTGCAGAACCACACGAGGTCCCCACGGGCTCGCTTCTGCTCCCTGCCGCAGCCAAGGGGGAGGAGAGCAGGGGGGAACCCCCCAAAGTCCGGACACTCGCGGCCCCTTTCGGTGCCCACGAAGCACCAGCACACGGTGGTGCAGGGCTGGGCAGCTGGTCCCGGGGTAGCCTCAGGTCACGCTCCCCGGGGTGGCCACTGCCAGCAGCCCCGTCCCCCTCAGGCCCTCCCCGGGATGGGGTCACCCCCCGGCCCCGCGGGCCACTCACCTGCTGCTGGATCTTCCCGTCCTCGGTGACCACCCAGTGCGTGGTGGCGGCCGCGGGCCTTGGCGCCGAGGCCAGCAGCGAGCAGAGCCCCAGCGCCCAGCCCGACAGGACCCACACCCGGCCCAGGCCGCCCCGCCCGGCCGCCGCTTCCGCCGCCATCTTGCCCCAATCCCGGCCTCCCCGCGGGCCCGGAAGCGGAAGCGCCGCCATCTTGGGGCGGGCGGAGCGGGAGGCGCCGGAGAGCCCGCGCCGGTGCTGCCCGGAGGGGAGACCCCTCTGCTGAGGAGGTTCAGCTGGAGAAGAGAAGCTGCAGGGAGACCTCAGTGCGGCCTTTCGGGGCCTCAAGGTGCCGATAAGAGAAGTGGGGGTGACTGTTCAGCAGAAGCTGCTGTGACAGGAGCTGGGGTGATGGTTAAACTGAACGAGGGAGAGTCGGGCTGGGCAGAAGGAAGAGACGGTTGGTGCTGAGGGTGGTGGGAACCTGGCCCAGGGTGCCCGGAGAGGTGGTTGAAGCCCCATCCCTGGCACCATTCCAGGTCAGGCCGGCCCCTCGGGCTCTGAGCACCCTGCTCAGGGTGGGGATGGCCCTGCTCACTGCAGATGGCCTTTAAAAGGTCCCTTCCCACCCAAACCAGTCCATGATGCCATGGTACCACCTGCACCAGCGCTGGGGCCTCCATGTTGCAGCTCCACACACCCAACCCAGCAGTAACTGAAGCCTTCCTGGACTCCAGGCAGCCAGTGGTTGCAGCAGAGCTGCAGTCTGGAGTCCAAGGTTGACTTTCAGTGCCAAACAGCAGCGCGTGGCACAGCACAGACCATTTCTTCTTAATACAAATTGATTTCTGTCTAATGTATGTGAAAGTGTTTGCGACCACAGCTTGAGGAAACAGCCCAAATCAAACCACAGCCAAGGCCACCTCATTTCAGAGCTGGCTGATGTACAACACATCACTCCTCCTTCAAGGCTCAAGGTTTCCTTTGTACTCCAGTTAACGGTAAATGCTCCCGGCCCAGCAGCCCGATTCCCCAGCCCTGACTGAGAACCAGAAGCTGCTAGTTTTAAAGGAGGGTCTATGATTCTATGATTCCATGGTGAGATCTGCCTGTAACATAAACCCTCTGAGTAGAAACAAGAAGATGGGAGTTTACAGGGGTTAAACTAATACAAAGGACTCGATTTCTCTCAGGATAGAGAACATTTTCCAAGTCTGACACTTCCTTCCTGGTGCCCAGATCACAGATTTCACAGAAACCCCTGGCTGTTGCTCCAAGCCACGCTGCTCTCTCATAAGCCACTCATTTATTGCACTGTCAACACCCAGGAGGCTGAGCAAGGCAACAAGTGACTGCTTTTCACATGATAATTCCTGAGGTAGGATGCATGACACGCAGCTTTTGCTGAAAATGTGAATTCCTACCCAAAATTTGCCACGTAAAGGTTGGAACAGCCAATCTGTCCCCTTGTGGCGACAGCTCAAACACCTACAGCCATCTAAAGACTGTCACTCAGACAAGAAGGTACCACAGAAGTATTTTACCAAGCCAACACAGACTCACAGAACATTAGGGAGTGGAAGGGACCTTGAAAGATCATCTAGTCCAATCCCCCTACTACAGCAGGATCCCCTAGATCCAGTCACACAGGAACATGCCCAGGTGGGTTTGAAATGTCTCCAGAGAAGGAGACACCACAACCCCCCTGGGCAGCCCCTGCCAGGGCTCTGGCACCCTCACTGGGAACAAGGTCCCTTCTCACCCTGATGTGGAACCTCCTCTGCTCCAGCTCACACCCGCTGCCCCTTGTCCTGTCACTGGGTGCCCCTGAGCAGAGCCTGGCTCCATCCTCCTCACACCCACCCTTCACACATTGATCAACATCCATGGGGTCACCCCTCAGGCTCCTTTCTCCCAGCTCCAGAGCCCCAGCTCCCTCAGCCTTTCCTCAGCAGGGAGATGCTCCCCTCCCTCCATCACCCCTGTGGCTCTGCCCTGGGCTCTCTCCAGCAGCTCTGTGTCCTTCTGGACCTGAGGGGCCCACAGCTGGACACAAGATTTCCAGATGTGGTCTCACCAGGGCAGAGCAGAGGAAGAGAACTTCTCTCCGTCTCCTAACCACCCCCTTTCTGGTCTTTGTGGCCACAAGGGCCCATTGCTGGCTCCTGGCCATCAGGACCCCCAGGTCCCTTTCTCCCGAGCTGTTCTCCAACAGATCGGTCCCCAATCTATACTGGTCCCTGGGGCTGCTCTTTACCCCAGACTCTACACTGCCCTGGTTAGAGTTCGTCACCGTGAAACAACGAGCCAAAAGGAAATTACAAAATGAATTTATTCCAAAAGTGTAAGGGCACAATTTACAGTCTGAGATGGTGAACAGGTGTCTCCACAAGAACTCACTGCAGTAAAATTCCACAGGACACTGGGAGTGGAGGTGGAAAAAGAGGCTAATTCTGAGGCCACCAGATCTTTGCACACCACCTCTGAAAAACGGGAGCCCTGTAAGGAAAACTCACTCGAGGTTTAGTGAGAGAATGAGCTGCTAGGACCTGTCATCAGTCTAAACACAAGCGATGCTTGGGCCTGGGGACTGGATTCTGAAACCCCCTCAAAAAGGAAACGACAGCCACGAGTGCAAACTGCCTGCTGGTTTTTTCCTTCCACCCTCCACGAAAGTGAATTCATCACCTCGTGCCTGTCTGCAGAGTGGCCAGTTCTCAAGATCATTTCCCTAGTTAATCTGTTTCAGTGCCAAACCTGAGCTCAGCAGCTGCTGTGGGACCAGAAACGTGAAGTCAGCTGCCAGGTCCTGCAATGTCCAAAGTCTGCTGCCCGCTGCTCCTGAGTGTAGCAGAAAGAAGCCCTTCTAATTTCACGTCAACGCTGCCTCTAGCTTTAATCTGAGGAGTCTGGCCTTGGGCTGAAGCAATAAACACCCAGAGCCTTACTGAAGACACCCGAGTCGGAGTCACAAGCAAATACAAGTGGAGCTGGGTGGGGAAACCTCACGTTCAGGCATCTGAGTCTGCGGATGTCAAACGGCTGGACACAAGAAGGGGAGAAGTCAATCTTTGTTCTTCTAAAGCCTAAGCTGTTCTACGCCTGCCCGCCCTGCAACACCCACTACAATGCTCTTCCTCTGTCTGAACTGCTTTATGCTGTCTGCCAAATCCTTCATGATGTTCAATGACCTGAGAATTACACTTTGAGCGCTGAGAGCAACAAAACCAACCCGAACCCCTTGGGCTCTTGCACTCTATTTTCTAGGGGTCCACCAGCAAATAAGAAGCCCAAAGGAAAGAGTAAAATGGGATGGAATCGTGAACCCGGCCTGAACTAACCTGGAGTGAACTGTGCAGCTGGAATTGTTCACCATTACCCAAAACACTACTTTATTGATAGATTTTCAAACGCAATTGTATTGGTAAAAAAAACCCAAAGCAACCAACCAACAAACCAAACAAGAAACGTGAAACCAAACCAAACCAATCCCAACCCTCAGGTGCCAGCTAATCCAGACGCCTGCAGAACACAGCAAAGAGCCAGGTACTGCTACGGTCCAGCTCCAGCCTGTGAAGTCGAATCACCGCATCAGTCTCTACCCATCGCTGGAATAATTCTACAGTCATTTATTGGTTTGTTTTCCGTTCGTTTACTGGAAGTTCATGGCATAAACTAGATGCAACTATTGATAGGAAACATTAAAAATTCATTGGCGCGACATCACTTCTGCATCACACTGCACGGAGAAGAGCTAAGATGTGCAAAACCAAACGACACCACCAGCACGTTCTCTAAGTGAAGAAGCGTCATGCTACGAGCGGGAACGAAAAGGTCCAGCCGGGCTGCCAGCAGGAAGGAACCAGCAACGTACCTCATTCAGCTCCATTTTCAGAAGGGAAGTCAGAAAGCAGGTCGAGCGAGGGCGACTCCTCCACACGCTGCAAAACGCGGTCACCGGGGGAGGGAGGGGTGGGTTACTTCAGCCACTACAGCTTCTCTCACACCTACCTCTGCTCACGCCTCTCCTGCCTGCTACTTAACACAGCGCTTCGGTGCCGGCGCGCGGGCTAGCGCACACACCGGCGAGGCGGAGCGCTGTGAGCAAGCCTCTGCGCTCTTTCCCCCACTCTGAGCAACTCCTGAAGACACTTGGAAGAGAAGAACCCCAAACCGCTGACTGTGAAGCATCCAAAAATACAGCTGTAGTTTCACTATGGGCGAGTCGCAGTCCGTTAGAAAAGTAGATCATACATACAAAGGTATAAAGAACATTGAAGTCAGTCTTAGTGGAAGGCAGTCCTCGAAGGAAACGACACTCCAAGCAGTCCCACCGGGTGGGACTTTTCACTCGGGCCCTTCAGGGCCGCAGAAGATTTCACCGGTCTGCTCAGTAGATTCTTCCTCGGCTACGATTGCCGCGTCCGCCCCAGCCTCTTCCTCGTCCGCCCCGGAAGCCACCTCTTTGCTCTGCAAGGGAAATCAACACTGTTTGTATCTGCTTGGTGCTGCACAGACATTCAAACCAAATAGCAGTCATGGGATGCTGAAGGCTGGATTACGCCTGAGGCTCATCTGCTTTTAGGAGACCTCAGAGCTGTGCTCTGAGGGACTAGAGACCCCGTGGGCTGCGCAGGACTTGAGCGGGACTGGCCTCTGCCAGCTGAACGCCGCCGTTCTGTACGTGCACGCCACCACCGATGACCTCACACAAACTACCTGACGGCGACGAAAAGCCCCAGCAGACCAAGCTCTGCCAGGCTGCTGAACTTACCGTACGAGAAGCTGCCCAGGTTGCTGCTGTACTTCCCGCTGGGAGGATTATAGATCTGCCTGGCATCCCGCTTTGGTCCCGCCGACCCTTTCTTTGGGGGTGAACTTGAAGTGGTGTCTTCACTCGCTCTCTTTTGACTGACAGAAGGAAACAAAAGCAGACCGTTAGAGCCCTGCAGTGGCAGTGCAGGAGCAGTTCAGCCCCAGCGATCAACCAGCGGAAGCTAACGAAGGCCCCGAGTTAACACTTCAGCAGAGGCAGTAAGCTCGTCACCAGCTCATGAAGTCTACGGTGTCCCAGAAGCAAAACCACGATGGTCACTCCACAGCCCACATTCCACCCAGGGCAGGTGGTACTTTCGATTGTGCTCCCGCAGAACTCTCACCTTGCATCAGCCTTCTGCACTGGCTTCCAGGACAGTGTAACTGTACTTTTGTAAGAAGGAGGAATGTGGAAGAGATCCTGCAGGGGCAAAATCAGAGAGTTTACACTTAAATTCAGGTTGATTTCACTTCAGAGCTTTTAGCTACCTACTGAGAGTCCAGAAGACTTCACTTTGCAGCTATTTAAAATCCTTCCTGGAGTCTCAGATAAGAGGCAGAAGGCAGCAGTAGATAACTGCCTTAGCCAGCTGCCCCAGCCCAAACACTTTCCTAGGGTTTCTCAGTAATGTGGGCACTGTCTCTGTCTGACTGAGATGGGGAAAAAGTGCTGAGAAGAAATGAATCAGAAAGATTTCAGGGGCTCTGGATGGAAGTCTCTTTCTGCAGCCCAGCTCTAGACTCTTTGGAGAACAAGGATCTATTAAGCAGCTTGATTTCTTTCCTGTCTCATTTACATCTCTTCAAACTACCCCTTACCCCTCCCTGCCATTGCAGGAAAGGGAAATGACAAAGGAAAAGGCTCAGCCAGAACACAGGGAGCTCCTAAAGCTGAGTCTTCTGTGCCTGCAGGCAACTCATGTTACAAAATAGGACTTCAACACCCTACCCAACAGCAGCTTGTGCAAACAGCAGATCCACGTCTCTTCACAGGGTGAAGTGGGCAGCAGCCCTGAGCTGGGTAACAAAACCAGCTCCAACCTGCTGCTTTTGTCTGCACAAGTCACTGCTGAGTCTGGGTGTGAGGACTTACCTTGATTAAAACATTAATGTTATTGGTGATTTTCAAGGCAACCACTTTAATCTTGTTCTGTAAAAGAGCAGAAACACCACTGAGCACCTGTTCTAGCAGCTTGGAACCACAACAGCCACATCTGGTGACGCTGTGCCACCGAGCATGACGTTACCTCCTCTGTCTTCAAGGCCTCTCCTGTTTTGCCTTGGAGCGCCAGGCGCAGCTGTCGGATGTACACCTGCAACCCTCGGGCAAAATACTGCAGCCTAAAAACAAACACAAAAGCAAGGCATCAACGCTTTCAAATTCAGGAACAGGGGAAGAGGAGCTGTCCTCTCAGCTCCCCCTCCCTTAGGACAAACACTTGCTCCAACGTGACCGGGGTTTCCTCAGCACCCACACAACAGGAGCTCGCAGGCGCTCTGAACCATCACCTGATTTTGAAGTCCTTCAGTTTCTCCGCGTTCAGCTTGGCTGTGAGGAAGTCCGGGAGCTTCCGCCCCAGCTGGTGGAAGCTGTACAATAAACACTCCACGTAACTGAACTGCAGCTTGGGCTCCTCGCTGCCGGCGTTCTCCCCGTTCTCCGCTTCCTCTGGAGGAAGGGGCATGTACTCCTGAGCAGGGAGCAAGAACAAATGTATGAGACACACCTAGGCAGACTGACCACTCCTCTGCAGGGCTTCAACTGGGGGGTTTACTGATGCTGCTGCGGATACAGCCCTTACTGGGACCAGGAGGATGGAGC